>VYZX01020777.1:141612-213844 GCA_013401335.1 Brachypteracias leptosomus | reverse complement strand
ACTTACATCATTCTTGCAGAAGCAAAATATGGAAACTCTCATCAAACAATTTAAAACAGATCTTCATATGTGTGTGGGCTTCATTCAGGATCCAAAAAACCTGAAGGATGAGATCCGTAAGCTCTACACCAACTATGTGCAGCAATCGGACTTGGTGAGTCAGGGCTTTTGCCTTCTTGCAGATTAATTTCACTGGTAGTGTAATTAGTAAGGCAACGTGCTGTGCCCCCTCAGGTGGAGACCAAAGCAGTAGACAGAGATTTGCAGCAGGAGTACATAAGACAGCAAGAGTTCCGTGAGAGGAATATGACAGCTTTAAAAATGAGGATGATGAAAGATCAGAAAATCCACCAAGCTGCTTACAGGCACCTCCTGCAGGTAACAAGCCTTTTTCGTGTAGTATGGAGAGGGAAGAAGGAAGCAGCTGCACAAAAGAGTCTTTAGTAGCCTTACCACTATAGTTTCTTAGGACTTTGAAACAGTTTTGGTTTGCTTCCTTGTCAGAAATTCCTAAGTTTTTCAAGTGCTTCCATTCAAAAGTGATATTCATTGAGCTACTAAAGTTCTATAATTTTCTGCACAAAAATAATATCTCTGAAGTCAGAAATTGCTCCTGTTTTATGGATACTTTTGTTTATCTCTTACTCCCTAATATAAAGAAGATAGGAAATCTCTGCTGCCTCAATATTTTTTAAGCAATTAATGTACTTATTTTTTTATTTCAAACAGTATTTATAATTGTAATCATAGTCAATTTGCACCTGTCTGAGTGCCAAGCTGTACTTGCCATGTGGTAGTGTTTAGGAAGTAATTTTGGAGGAAGAAAAGAATAAAAAAATACTTTCTTTGGCCACATAGTCACGTGTCTACTGGTCTGAATTCAGAAAAACTTTCTGCTTTTCACATCCAAGTTTTTCAAGGAAGTTCAGAAACACAGGATGAATGTTTCTATTTGTACCAAGATCTCTTGCTCAGAATCTTTGTTCCTTACTAGGCAAGGTAAACTTGTGACTGCGGGGGCCAAGGATACAGTTTGTTTTCATCTGGAGTGAGAGGATCTGAAGCCTACATCCTAGGAGGACAGCTCTTTTCCAGTGTCTTCTTAGCACAACCTCCTTCTGCTCAGTCAGCATTTCCTTTTCCCCTTACTTCATTGTAACTTTCCCTGTTCTTCATTGTTACTTTATTATGCTTCCTAAGGATCATTAGACCTCAGTCCCCTCCTAAGTCATGTTGTTTGCTATTTATTCATAGTGTTTCCTCAGGCTTAGGCAGCAGTGATCTTCTTCCCTGGCCCTAACTTCTTCTGTGAGTTAGATGTTTCCTTTGGCACAAAAGGCTTCAGAAAATAACCTGAAGAATTTACTTGCTGGAATAGGGTGACAGATGGTGCTCATAACGATAATACTTGGTGTCTTGGATCAGTAAGCCTAACATGAAAAGATGATTAAAACCAAATTAATAAAACATCTGGAAGATGAAGATATCAAAGGTTCTAACCAGCCTGATTTCTTCAAAGAAAAAGCAGTTCTCTGAATTCTAGTAGATTAATGAGACTTTACAGCCAGGAGGAATTATCATGGTCTTCCAGTCCTTCACAGGGGGCTGTTAAGACTAGTTTAGACAAACTTCTGTCAGGACTTGCTTTGAAAAAGTTAATGACATCTTGCCAGCCTTCTAGCTCTGTTTTTCTATTATCCCTCAGTTGTGTTTACATTTTCAGAGCTGTGCATTCCTCTTTGAGTCACTATTCATAGGTACATTCCAGTAGTAACTGCTGCAACAGATGATTAGAATTGTCAAGATAATTTTAATTATTCTTACCAATTGACATGTTGATTGTTGTTAGACTATTAGATTTGCCTCCAGCCTTCTGTGTTTGTAATGGCTTCTTTGTCACTTGGACACGTAAGAACAGGCACACTGTATAATCTCGAAGCAAAGCTGCTTGAACTGAAGCAAGTATAGGATGAGCTTTTCTATCATACGTCCTACCTGTCCCTGACAGTTAGCACTGTAGGGACTTCCTGGGCTGTAGATTGCACCCAGACATCACATGCAGTTGTACCTGATGGCCTCATCCTCCACGCATTTGATCAATCCCTTTTCTGAGAGAATTGATACTTTCCCACAACATCCCATGACAATGAGTTTTACCATGAATGTTTCTTTTAATCCATTGTGTGATCATTGCATTGCAGTGCCAGCTTTCTGTCAGAATGCAAAGATTGAAATAAAGGCTGAACTTCCTGGATTGTATGCCTTTTCAGAAAAATATTATCAGGCTCAACCAGCAGCCTTTTAGCACCCAGCAAGCCAAACAAGACATTTCTACATAGTTCAGATTGCCTCGTACAAGATACTATGTATTACATTGTCTAATAAACCACAAGCAAGATCTTCATTTGATAGCAGCATTGAACCACTTGGAGTAAACTTAGAAAGATGTTCATGACTTCAATCATGAACAGAAATGAGCCTAGATGAACAGAAATGCCGTGACTTAACCCTGAAAGCTGGTCAGAAGAAAATTACCTCAACCTGTTTTTAGAAGTTATCCTCTTCATGTGTTCCTTTCAGGATCAAGCTCTGGGATAAGTGCATAGCAGTCACATTTCATCCATGTTTAAAGACTTAAATTAAACAAGTCAGGGTCAAAATACTATGGTTTCAGAGCAGGCTGCCTGAGCTCACCAACTCATGTTGCATTTAGAGTCCAACACAACCATGACAACATCTGCTCTTGCCCAACAAGTTCAGACCTTAACGCATCCCACGATCTTCCTCTAGTCAGTGACTTTCATCTGAGGGGAAACTAAAGCACAGTTGTTGTCTTAGTGTGAAGAGCTGAGAATCTTGCCACGCAGGTGCACCTGGAGTTATTGCTGCCAACTTGAACTACTTGAGTGTGTCTGTATACAGATAATTGCCGTAAGCATTGTGCTTTGTTACTAACCAGTTTTCAGTTGTGTGGTGCCAATACTTTTTAAGTACACTGTAAGGAACTGAATCATATGCCTTGTGTAAATCTCTTATGGCAACATAATCATCTCCATGAATCAAAATTATCATTAAAAAAAAAATCAAGACTTGAAGACACCTTTTTCAAAAGAAAAGGTCATTAATCCGTGTTCTTATCTCCTGTTGTTTTCATGGGTTCCCTATTGCTTGAGACAAGTATTATGTGAGGTCCCTGAAGCATGCCTTTTGGCTATTTATCTTTTAAAAATATTGCTATTTATGATGACGTTTTAGGGGCTGTAATGGTGCTTTGTTCCAAAACTTCTAAAAAACCACCACGAGTAGATGAAATTATTGCTATTCTTGGTTCAAATCTGATGGCAGCTGTTTAACATTTGCACTACCTGTTGATGTGATAAGGTATTTCACTCTATAAGAGAATATGCAATTCCTCTTCTTCTGAATTCAGAAAATAAATATTTAGTTAATGGTGCTCCTCTTTCTGAATCATGAACAATGGTTCTATGATCCTTCACTAGTATTAGCCCATACTGTTTTTGCTGAAGTCTTTGAGTCTGTCACAACAATGGGTAAAATACATTCACTTGTATTTTCTCAATTCCTTCAGTGAGATGCTTTGTGGTAGGCTATTAAAAAAATTAGAGGATTGAACTTTTTACCGACTAAAAAAAAGAACAAAAGATCAATACATTGCTAACTTTTCCTCATAACAGCATGTTAGCAGTAGGCATCTCAAGTCTCCATATGCTTTATGTATTTCTTAATAATTTGGAAGGGGTATTGGAAAGTGATGTCTGTCAGAACTGATGAAGAGGAATTTGAAGAACCGCAAGGAGATGCAGATAATTTAAGTGAACAGACACAGAGTGGCAAATGAAAAACAACCCTGGAGAGAGAAATAAGAATTCTTGACATTAATTCTAAATTAATTGGATCAATCCAGAAAGGGACCTGAGCTTCCCTGTGGAATTGACAAGGAAGATGATACCTTGGAGTGCAGCTGCAGTCAGAAAACAAAACAAGTATTAGCTTATTGAGCTAACGTGATTTGGATACTGCCATGTTTTGTGTCAAATCTACCATGGTCTTATCTGAAATGTTGTGTACTGTACTGATTGCCCTATATCTTCTGCTTGTGGTACTGATTCTATACTTTCCAGTGTCCTCCTCAATCATACGAAGATACATATTGCTGAGCCAGATAGTATCTGTGCTTTTCCTCATAGGACATATTGCTTTTGTAGGCAAATATGGAACTGATGAAAGAAATTAATACCTTGCGACAAGAACTTCAGGCGGCCCGCTCCCAGGTTCACAATCTCCAGTCAGCACTAAGATTAGCCAAGAAAAAACAAGCAATTCAAGACACAGGTGAATAGTACTTCTTATATGTCTATATTGTCAATACCCATTCCAGAAGCCCTTTTTGTCCTTAGTAAACAATTCTATTACTGTCTCAATATCATTCCAGCTTGCCTGCCTGTGGTACCTGTTACATCTTAATGTTAGTTGTAAAAGCTGCTAAATACTGAAGAATCTTACCATTTAGCTCTACTTCAGCCCTGAAAGATGCCTTTCCTTGTTCATGTCAAAAAACTTTGCAAGCTGGACCTTTGTTACTCTGGTCTATCTTCTCTGATTTTGTCTTCTAGCTCCTTCCAGTGAACTACTGTCCAGCCCAGCTGTCCTAAGGTTGAATCCAGAGAAGGAAAGGGAGAATATCATAGAAATGCAGCAGCTAGAAATTCAGTACCTGCGAGGCCAAATCCAGGAGAAGGGAGGTTCTTGCAGTTCAGCCTCTCTTAGAAATCTTCCTAAGCTGAATCTGGAAAGAAGCCACAAGACACAGCAACAGTGACCTGGTTCAAGGATGCCTTATTATATTCTTCTGGCAAGATCAGAAATGCAACAGCATAGATGAGACTTCCATGATCCTGTATTCTTCCACTATAAGCATGTGTGCAGCACTCACTGCTCTGAATGCAAAATAGCAACCTTCGTTCCCTTCTACTTTATTGGAATCTGCCCTTTCCGTGGGACCTAGGAGCCAAGAGGGAAAAACTAAATTTGTGTTAGTGTCAGACTGATCTTTGTGCCTATGCTAGGGCAGGTATGCACCTTTCTCTTTAAAAATAATGTCTTCTAGTTCAGAAGAGCTGGTCAAACTCTTAAAGTCTTTTCTGCTAGAATTCTAATTTGGTGTCATTGTGCTGCAAATATCAACAGCCTTTTATTTTACAGCATTAAATTGTCTATGTCCATACGAAGGGCTGCCTACACTTTAGACTGATGTCAGTGTTATTCCAAGCAGGAATCCAGTCACAGACTAAAAATCAGTTAGCTTGTGAGGGCAACCTTTGACTAGTGGTCAAGCACACCTGAGCTAGAGCCCTTGCTCAAGCCTCTGCCTCCTGTCTAGAGATGTGTTGTCTTCTCTGGTACAATCATTTCAGCAGGACAAAAAGGCAGCTCGGTTTCAAACTCCAAAATCTGGAATAAAGTCCAAGCCTTGTGTCATACCTCTCCTATAACTTTGGTAAATTAATCTTTGCTTGTCTCTTTTCCAACATCTGCAATCGCTTTAGTTCAGTTTTTCATTGAAATTCTCCTTTAAAAAGTCAGTCTGCATGGTACTTATCTATAGAAAAAGACAGGGAGTAATTTCTTTAATAATGATGAGGAAAAAAGTAAATTTTTCATCCTTTGTTGTGTGTGCTCTCCACACTGCCTCACTGAGGAATACTTCACATTCATCAGAATTTTAAGCTACTGATTGAGCATGGAACTGTATGGTATTATAACAGCCAGTACGTCACTGGTTACATTTCCTATCCTGAATTGTAGAGACGTGAGTGCTTTCTACATACTACTAATAATATTATACAGAAGATGATGGTGCCCACACTGGATAACATGTAAGCTGTATTACCATTAGGGATACTAGACTTATTTCCAGGCTACCATCATGGAAAAACAAATGGTTCCACAAGCTCCTGTGACCTGAGAGACTTCACTTGAGTGCTTTGTCCATGAATGTGCAGCTAAGTTTCTTTAGTCTTATTTATTTCATTTTGTAGCACTGTATGAAGCATAGGTTTCAGAGAAACAAAAGGAAGACATGATGGGATTGGTCTGTTAATGTGCTAGCTTAATACCCTTTCTTCCCCCTCCCCTCCCACCCCCCATATAATCATGTTTATACTTCCTGTACAGAAAAAGGATGTAATTAATGTAATTAGCAAATATTTTAGAAACTAGTTCCCTCTTAAATTTTCAGAACACACCCATTTTAATTTGCTAGGCTCCCATGTGGCAATCTTCCCCTCTCTGTCAGAATAAATTGACTGGTAGAAGCCACTGCTTAAATAGAGGTGGTTTAGAGTAATGGAATCAAACTTTCAGAAAAGTAAGACTCTTGTCCTAAATAATAAGAATGTATAGAGAGGTGAAGAATGATTTCTAAGTGGTGCCTGTGTGTCACCTTCATTAGAAAGATTTTAAAGGCAATACAAGGCCTGTCAGATGAAGCCTAGGTAGACAGCTGGAAAACTAGGTTCAAGAGGATTTTTTATTTGATCTTAGTGGTTAGGACACAGCTAAAACATTGTTTGTAAGGAAGAACATTAAAAGTCAGGCACATCAGAGTGTTACAACTGAGGTTTATCAGAGACCTGCTGGAAGCAAAATAGATGTACAACCACCTTTTATACTGGGAAAACTACACCAAGGTCAGTCTCCCACGCATGTCCTGTAGAAATGTTTTCAGATTTAAGTAGTAACTGGATTATAGTTTTGTATGCTGATGGTCTTCTGAATTCTCTCAGGATGCAAAGACACTTTATGCTTTCATCCTCTCTTGGTCTACATTGTCTCTTTCTCCTCTTGGTACCTCTCTAAAGGAGTGGGTAAGTGTCTCATGCTCCTAGAAAGTTGTAGCCCACTTTCTAAAGTGAATATATGGCTATTTTTAAAGCTGAATAAAGTTTCTCCTTGGGTGATGTGTTTGTTAACTGGCCCAACTAAAGGACAAGGTTTTTCTGGACAGAGACAAGTTCATTGTTCAAGGGTGTTTGTATAGAGAAATCCACCACATCCCATTTGTTGGTTTAGGTTTAGGACAACAACTGCTGGACAGATGGTATTTCACAAATTTCAGAACTTGTGATTTTACTCAGACAAATTCCTAAAGCTGTCATACTAACTGATGTCTATTGTATTAGCATATCCTAAGCACCACTTCTCATAGCCTGCTAAAAATTAGCATGTGATTTCATAACTGAGCCTACCTTTCCATTTATCAGGCAAGAGCTGTTGTTCAGCCCTGTTCTCTTCTTCCTGTATCTCGCAGGAGATTCTCCAGCTGCTCAGACCTACAGTAGTGATCCCTTCTGCTGTCATTAACCCAACCACAAAGGAGGGGGCATGCGCTCAGACTGGGAGTCCCATTCCCATGATGACTTCAAAATTCCTGCTACTCCCTTTTTTTCTCTTCTTCTCTCAAATGAGTCTTTTTCTGTTTTCCTAACTCCTCTCAAAATGGTCACCCTTTTCTTTCAGCTAGATTACCAGGAAGTCAGCTCTTCTGGAGCATGGAAGGCTCTGCTGATGCAGGGAAGGTGTTACTGTGGTGATGCGGAGATGTCATTGCAATGACATCCTGCCTGATTTAAGTGCCTGCCTGGGCTAATGTTATACAAAGATCCAGTCCTCATGCAACAAGATGGCCCGAGCCTATACGGTAGTGCAGGAGCTATTTTATTTAATTCCACACCATGCCAAATACCTGCCGAATATCTCAAATGGTCCCTGCTGCTGAGCTGGCTGCAGGCTTCCTCTCACCTGCTGCCTGGGAGCTGCTCCCTGCCTCTCGCACCCCTTCACCTCCAGCTGGGAGGAAATGAGCCACCTTCCAGGATCGGTGCATGGCCAGATCCTGCCCGGGGAGGGAGGGGCAGTGCCTGCACAGCGGCGCGGCTCTGGAGCCTCTCCAAGGCCAGCAGCAGGTTTGCTGAGACGCCACCCTGCTGGGGAATGCACCTGCCCGGGCGAGAGGCGAGGGCTGGCAAGGCTCGCAGCCTATCGCTGGTGCTGCTCACACCGCACCGGGAAGGAGAGCCAGCAGGAGCACCTGTTCCTTGGCAGGCGGTTGCTGAAGGGAGGGAAGAGATTTCCCCTGTGAGCTCCCTCGTTAGCCCGTTCCAGTTAAAGGAAAGCCAGGAAGAACCATTGCTGTGAGCCAGGATCAGGGAACAGTGCTGGGCTGTTACGTGTGGGCAGCGTCTGCTGCAGGTGAGTGAACCCTCCTTCCTAGGACCTGTGTGGGAAGGGCCATACTTCATCAGTAGCTGCTAGCAGGTTTGGGAGCTGTTTCAGACATACTTCTTAAGAGATCCTGCCTCTTGCCTCCCCATCATTTCTTCCTTCTGCTGTCATTTTTCTTCTTGGTACGTAAAGCTCAGGAGTTTCTTGTTCCTTCAGGACTCCCAGGCATCCTTTGGCAGAAGTGCATCAAGTCAGGATGATGGATGCCTGTTATGCATACAGAGAAGGGGAACATGAAACTTTATAATGGAGCATGTCAAAGCTATCTAAATTTCTGTAGAAAGCAGCTGCACACTCACCCTATTACAGCAAGCGCTCCACCATCCTTTACCCCCAGAGCCCCTGTGCTGGATGAATGGAAGGGACAGTCAACCATCACCCAGGACTTCCCCGAGGCTTCCTGAATGACGTCTGGTGTCAGAAGGATTCATGGGACAGATGCTCACTTCTGGGAAAGCATTATTCCTCCGGCAGGGTAGAGAGAGTGGGCTCTCCCCAGAGATACGGATAAGACAGCATAGATTTGCCTTGATTTTGAGCAGACCCAGAGAGGAGGAGCATTGGGATGATGTAACAGCCAAAGGAATATGGGTCACTTGCTAGAATTTTGGGTGAGATGGATGCCTATAAAAGCTCCATTACTCCCATTCCCCACAGGTTCCTTTATCTCCATCTTATCAGTTCTCAGGAGGAGAGAGGGGACCTTTCCACACATCCCAGAGCAGCAGCATCCCTGATCCAGGGGCACAAGATATATGAAGTTCATTCTCTTTGAGCCTACTAAGGAATTTAGAATAGAATAGAATAGAATAGAATAGAATAGAATAGAATAGAATAGAATAGAAACAGGACTAAACCACTTCAGTTGGAAGGGACCTACAACATTCAGGGGTGACCAAGTTAAAACATGTTATTAAGGGCATTGTTCAAATGTCTCTTAAACACTGACAGGCTCGAGGCATTGACCACCTCTCTAGGAAGCCTGTTCCAGTGTTTGAACACCTTCTTGGTAAAGAAATGCTTCCTAAAGCATTGGAAGGTGGAAAAATTACATTAAAGAATGGGAAAATATTTATACCTATTCTGGATTAGAGGTTTCTGTGGGGCACAGAGTGGTGGCAAGTCTGTCCCAAATAGCCTATGGCCAGGTTTGGTCAAGAGGTGAATAAGCTGTGAGGAACTGTAGAAGCAGGGTAAGGAGAGGGCTTGTACCTGTTTGAGATTGTGAGTCTCTCATCTAGATTGCTAGTGCAAATCATTTTGTGTTATTTTACAGCAAATCTTGCCAGACTCTCCTAGTCTCCATGGTGCTCACAAAGTCCACATAGCTTCATAAAAACCCTTCCAAGGCTGGAAGCACTGCAGGAGCCTGTCCCACCTCCAGGCTTCTCCTCCTGAACACTGTGGGTAAGCAATGTCTCATGGTGTGCCCTGCATTTGGGGAGAGGAGGGAAGTGAGGAGTATTTCAACAGCTGAGTGGTGTGTGGCTCTGAAATTAAAGTGTTAATTAACATGGCCCATGTTAACAGTCCATGGCCTGTCTGTGAGATATCAGACAGTCAGACATAAAAAGTCTGTAAGTAAATAAATAACTGCAAGTACCATTCCCAGGCAGTCAGCAGGCATGAGTCTCCCACACCTGCAGCCAGGAGCGGCCAGAAACAGTTGATGATGACCCTTAATTCCCAGATAAATATTGTCACAGTAGGGGAAAAAAAACCAACAATGAAAAAGGGAAAACATGAACATTTTTGTTTTCCTGCATTCCCAGTGCTTTCCTGTTCTTCCTACCCAGCTGCCAGCCAGCACTGGGGAAGGACAACCTGTCAATTTTTTCCTGAAATGTGACCTTCAGTCAGAAAGCATTGTGTGGTGGGGCGGGTCCTCTCCTCCTTCTCTTGCATACAGAGATGGGAGCACAGAAAGTACTGGGCTCAGTAGTAAGTGAATAGTAGAGATTAATGACCTGTGATACATGTTATCAAACTGGCTAATCTGATGGGCTAACTGACTTAAACTCCCAAAGGGATATTATGGTCTATCTCAGACCAGTGAGACCAAGTTGCCCAAAGAGCTACAGAAAGGGCAAACGCTGTGGAAAGGCTGTCCTTCTCCCTCATGGCAGAGCAGGGATCCACAGACCTTCCTGTCTCTCAATCTGACCTGGGCAAACTGATGTGCTGCATAATGCCAAGAAAGCAGATCAGCAAAGTTGCTGTGAGATCTAGTTTCATCCCTTTCTCCAAGGAGTGGTGGGTGACAGCCCAACATAGGGCTGCTTTGGTTTAACATATAAAAATAGTCAGATTTTTCATAAGAGGATGAGAGGCAATTTACCCATGCTGAGGAATGGGAAACTGTAGTCTAGCTTAAGGAAAAATGTATTTGTGGTGAGGGTGGTTAAACCCTAGAATGATCTCAGAGAGGCTGTGAATCCTCCGTCCATGGCAGTCTCCAGCATCTGAGGGGCTTGGGCCCTGAGCTGCTCAGTCTGAGGTTAACTGTGCTTTAAGCAGGTGGATGGAGCAGGTGACTTCACAAGGTCCCATCCCACCTGAATTATTCTGTGATTCTAAGAGTGAAAATACTGTTAGTAGTGCAACAAATCCCCACAGTCTAGAGAAACCCAAGCCAGTGTGGATGCTTTATAAAGCAAAAGATTATATTCCCAGGTCTCTTGCAAATAGATGTGAGGAAACATAGAGGCACACTTCAATGGAAGTCTTTGCCTTTCCAAATCATTTGGTTAATATAGGTTAATATAATACTGGGAAATACGTCCTCGTAGAGGTCACACCTTATTTTGTTCTGCAGCCAGATGCTCTAACAGTTTTTTCTTGCTCCTTGACCTTCTTCTGAGCAAATAAAAATTTAAATGGTCAAATTCTAAAAAGTTACTTGAGAATGCAGTGTTGTAGCTTGATTTTTGGCTACAAGTCCTCTCACTGTGGTTTGTGCTGTTGTGGTTTTTTGCTTACTGTTTGACTCAACTTGTTTGCACAACTTTGGTCAAGCAGCAGAAGGCCACAGACTTTGCACTTCTCCAAGCTTTATGTTTTCTTAGTCCAAAATCTCAATCTAATCTACAAACCTGCTATCTACTAGACTTACCCATTCGCTGGTAAGGAGGAGATAAGGTATCTCTGTGCTTGGAGACGGAAAGGCAGGAGGAAGTAGTGCTTAGCACCAAGCTGGTTTGCATAGGATGGGGAAATGTCTTCAGGCTCAACATCTTCTCACCCCTCTACTTTGAAAGTGCTCCATGACATCCTCACCTTCTCAGGGGGACTTGTGCCCTGGGCACATGTGGACAGCACAAAATAACTGCTGTCTCATGAAAAAAATCAGAGTCCCAGCAAGCACAAATCAGCATGCTCAACCACAGCTTTTTTTTCTCTCTAATTAATGCTTTCTGATTGTTCTGCCTCTAGCCAGGAGCTGCAGAGTCCATGGGCCTCCAGGGAAGTGTACCCTCTGGAGCCTGTGTCCCAGTCCACCCCCTGCCCAGACAGTTCAAGCACCAGCAGCTGTGTAGGGGAATAGCAGTGTGCAGCTCACACAGTGCGTTGGGTCATGGGCCTGCAAGCCCACGGTGGTTACAGACTTCCTGGACACGTGCTGCCAGCTGGCAGTGTGCCCTGAGCCACGTCCAAAGTGACCTCACGCTCCATCACAGCCGGGGAGTGACTCAGGAGGAGCTTGGCCTGACACTGTCAGGCGGTGTCTGGTTCGGGCACCCCTTACACTATTGTCCTCCCTCTCCCCTTGCCCCACATTGGCTTGTCTCTGATGGAGTGGGATTTTGAGGCATTTACTGATAGCAAAAGCATCGCCATAAGGGGATGCAGTCTGTGGAGTACGTCTGAGGACAAGGAGAGCTGTGGGAGGAAAGATCCCTGGTGCGTGCAAAGCTTCCATGTGCGGAGATCACAAATGGTCCCCACCCATCCATAATGAGCCCAGAGTTACAGCGCTGTGCAGAGCAGGGCACAAAGGCAAACAAAGTGTGTTTGGCATGGACTGACGGCCTCCTGAAGAGCCATTTCTAGCAGGCAGGGTGCCGCCTCGCTGTTCCCTGGCCTGGGAGAAGTGACACAGCTCTGACACAGGAGATCTGCATCTGCATCAGTTCCTGTCTGCCATGGGCTCCTGTGGGACTCTGAACAGTTTGTGTGTGTGTGCCTGTGATGGCCAAGTGTGCGGTGTCCTGTCTGGGAGGTGACCAGGGAAGTAGCTTGTGGGTCTCCAAGGTCTTGGCCACACCTGAGATGCTTCCTCACTGTCCTCCCCAACACCTCTCCTTGGTTTTGGTACTACCTGTGCTGGGGGTTCCCCCTGATGCTGTGGGACCATTCAGAGCACTTGCATGCCAGGCCAGGACATTATGTGTCAGAGATGCAAACGGTTTCCACTCTTGGTGTAAAAACTGTACTCAGAGAAGTATTGAGGGGGGCCAGGACGCTGGGGAGATGATAAGCCCAGGAGGCCAGGATGTGGATTGAGACATGGTGTTGTGCCCAGGGTAGCCCAGCTAAGCACAGCATCACAGAGCCTGCCTCCACTATGCAGCCTCTGCTGACTGCCCCTGCTCCCCTCCAGTGGTGAAGTGCTTCAGGGACCAGCAGAGGAGAGCAAAATTGCATGGTGCCAGGTCCCAGATGTCTCAGGGCTCCTTCCAGGGAAATGCTGAGACCACTAGAGATGTAACCATCTTATTTCTGTAAGGAGCTTGGGAGGGTGAACCACTGATAGTGCAGGGGTAGGGACAGGGCTGAGAACATGCAGCAAGGGCAGCACTCGCTCTTCCAGTGACTGGACTGGAAGGGTTAAGCCCCAGTCCTGAACCCCACCTCCTGAAGTCATTCTGGGCAGCAGAGCCAGTTGGTGACAAGAGGCTGATGCTGATGAGGGAGCATGTGAAGCCGGAGCTGTGAATGGGGCTTTATCCCAGGAGGGACCTGCCTCTGCTCAGCACCAGCTGCAGACAGAGTTCTGCGGGCAGCAATGTGCCAGTAACCTCTGAATGGGGCAGGAGGGGCTGGGGAGGCAGGAGACTCACTCTTGGGGCAGACTGAGGTCCCCCTGCAGTGCGTGGAGGTCTCCAGGGAAGATGTGCGTGACTGATCTATGCTCCAATGCACAGGGCTTTTATGAGGGAGGCAGGGGAAGATCTGCAGGCCAGCCTGGAGCAACCAAGGCACAGTGTTTGGCAGGGGTTTGTTTGGTACAGGGAAGCAGGATCTCTGTTTAATGACATCTTCTCTTCTTGACTCTTTCAGATGAAAGACACAGGAAAGGAAAGACGCAGCCCTGGTTATTCCCTTCCAGTGCTGCTCTGTGGATGTTCCACCATGTCCTGCAGCCCTGCCTGTGGGGTGGGCTCAGCCCCAGCACATGGACCATAACTCTCCAGGTGGCACTGGTGCAGAAGGGAGCTCCACCAGACTCCAAAGAATGAGACAGAGGCATCCCTCCTTGAGAAATGCAGCTGCCTTCATAACTGCTGCTGCCTTGACCCTCCACTTGACTGCAAGGGTGTAGATTCATCTGTGCTACCACCGCACCGTGCCCTCCCCACGCAGCCACCCACCATGCCAGAGCTGGCAGAGCTGAGCAGCCCTCGCACCCCTGCAGATGCTGACCACATTCAGAGGAACATCTTGGAGGAACATGTGGAGCTCTGGTGGTTCCAGGACCCCAAGAAGTCCATCCTGTGCTATGGGATGGCTGTGGTGCTGATCTTGGCCTGCGGGATTGGGGGCATCATCCTGCTGTATAGCACTAGCAGCCGGTCTGGGGAGTGGCGGCTGGCTGTGGGCACCACACTCTGCCTCCTGGCCCTGCTTGTGCTGCTGAAGCAGCTGCTGAGCTCTGCAATCCAGGACATGAACTGCATCCGCAGCCGGGATCAGATTGAGCTCCTGAAGAGTGGGGGCTTTTCAGACTGCCTGGTGCTGCTGCTCAGCGCCCTGGTGCTGGTGGTCTGTGGAGTTGTGCTCACCATCCTCTCCACCACAACCATGCAGCTCAGCCCTGCACGGCCACTGGCCAGCATGTTCACCAGCGGGGTTGTCCTCCTGACTGCTGGCAGCGCCATCCTCCTCTGCCTGCTGCTCTACTTGCTCTGCACCTCCTGCCGCCAAGCTGCTCCTCGGAGCCTGGAGACTGGTGAGATCCGTGTCTTCACCATCTCTGGCCGCCTAACTGCAAACAGGCGCCTTCCTCCCACCTCCAGCATGGCCAACCTGATCTGACCCTGGACACCCCTGCGTGAGCCTCATTGGATGCAGCCCGTCAGCAGGGCTTGTGCTGGCCTTTCCCAAAGGAAGGGTGAGCATTGCGCGTGCCTTGTGCCTCTTTCAGAGATGACTGACATTTGCTTTGACCCAGGCTGGCAGCACAGCAGGGACTTGAGGTGCCTGGATGGGCTTTGTAACCTGATGTTTTAGGAGTGCAGCACTGGCCTGGATGGTGTTTTGTCTCCACAAAGCCTCCTGAGACAGCTGCTGCCTGAGCACCTGTCACAGAGTTAAGGTGAGCCTGTCCTGTACCTCTTGGGACCTCAGTACTTGCTTGGTTCCTGCAGTTCACAGAGCTGAGTCGTGTGCTATCCTGGCAGGAGAGGCTGTGATTGTGGGTGGTATAAAACCACCCTGTGCTCCGTGCAGAGCCACCCTCTCCTGAGAAAGGTAGAGCCTCTAGCAGCTGACGAATGGCAGGAAATATTATGTGTGTCAGCAGGCAAGCAGTGCAAGCAAAGGGAGCTCAGTGGGAGGTATGGCTGCAGGAGCTGCTCCACAGAAAGCACCTGTATGTCTGTGGGAGCAAGCATGGGGTTTGCATGGAATTCTGTGTACCAGAGCCCCAGCATGGCTGGACCTCACATGAAATGCTGTTTGTGATTGCAATGCCAGGATCTGTTTCAATATTACATTTCTGCAGTCCACCATCTTCTGTGGTTTATCACAGGGGCGATCAAGAAGTGCTGTTGTCAGGGCCGTGATGGATTATCAGTGCTAGATTGTGTGTTGGGGCTCTGTTACCAGACCAGTGTGCTCCAGCCATGTGAGCCACAAACAGCAAGGTGCAGTTGCTGGGGGATGGTGATGGGATGCCTGAATCCTGGGGCTGAGGCTGCTGCTCTGCAAGGGCAATGGGAGAGGGGAGTACTGTGTGCCAAGCAGAGCCACCTCTGTTGCTGTGGGAGCACTGCAGCTTGTCCCAGTCCCTGTGTGTTCCTGTGCTGTTTCTGTCTCCTAAATGCTGCAGCTGCTGTGGGGCAGAAAAGTTCTGCTACCACTTGGGCCTTACCTGGAGCTTTTTTTGGTGTTTTATCTCTACAGGGTATCTTTCCTAGAGGCAGACTAACAACTCACCCTGGGAGCTTTCTCTGACTAGAGACTAATTTACCTGTCAAAATTCTCATTTCCTCCATAGACCCATGAACCATTTCACTGCCCTTTCTATAGACATAAATCCTAACCTCCTAGCGAAGCTGCTCCTGCACAACCTTCTCTTCCTTTTCATTGTCCTGTCTTCTCCCACCTCCTCCTCAACTGAGCTACTCTGCCCCAGCCATTATTTTTACTCATTATTTGCTAAGTTCCCTCTGTAATGGAACAAGACTGAGCTATTATTTTTTGGTGCCTGGTAGCAAATTTATTTGGAAGAGAAGAGTAGCTCATTCCCTTAGTAACAACTTGAATCACTGTCCATGTTACACCTGAAGGCAGTGTCAGAGTTCAGTATCAGTGAACCCCATGAGGTATATGCTGGACAATGAGGACTTTGTCCCTTTGCAGCTCCAGACCACACCATCTCCAATGCACTCAGATGGTGTGAGAGCACTTCTGTATTGATCCGCTCTTGCCCTGCTCCTGCTGACTTTTCTTCACCCGAGGCCTTGGATTGTTTTCCCTGAAGTATAGGAACATCATTTTGTTTTTTCTTTCTGGATCTCTGTTATTTCTACATTTTTCTCTGCCACTTTCATATCATCTGTAGATTTTATTAAACTGCTGTTTCCTCTTCTCTCTGCATTACTTCCCTTAATCTGCCCAAGAGTTCAGAGAGTGTTACTAAGTGCAGGTCCTTCTGTGCTAAATCCTCTGCAAAGCAAAGAGTTGTCCTTCCCCTCCGGGCTGTTTGACCCCAGGTCCAGCAGGGATCCCTGTGCGTGCACAGGGAGAGACAGGCCAGAGCTGGACAGTTTTGCACCATCACCATTGCTGATGCTCTGCATGTCTGTGTCAGTGCACATGAAGTTATGACAAGCTGCATGGCCTCTGCCTGCATCAGTGCTTTAGCAGTTACTCCCAGCTCCCCCACCCCGCACATGTGGACAGGCTGCAGCTGCCTGCACACCAGCTGTTTTGCACATCTGGGCATTTCTGTGAAGATGCGTGACAGTGCCCAGCTGGCAGCTCTGCGCTGCCTACATGCCAATGTGAATCCTCCCCTCCATAGTCCCTTCAAAATGTGCCACATGTGCCATATGAATTGTGCCAGAAAAGGATGCTTGTGGGCCATGTCAGCAACCTGAAGAAATCAAGGCTGGGAACAGACTGTCCCTGAAGATGGTGGTTTGAGTGTCTGGCTGCCCAGATGGACAGTCTGCGCTGCCCCAGTCACTGACTCACCTCTGCAGCAGCAGTACTGGTCTGTTTCTTTCCTGGTTCCTGTGTTATGTGTGGAAATAATAATAAAATGTTACAGAAGCCGACTGTGCTGAAAGCTGATATGTGAGCATCGGCCTCTCTGCAGAGCGGGAGGTGGCAGGGCTGAGCAGAGCCAGCCTCTGCTCACACCGAGCCAAGGGCAGAAATCGTGAGAGCCCAGGGTCCCTCCTGCGATGGTGGTTTCAGCTCATCCGCTAGTGGGGCAACACCACCACAGCCACTTAAATGCATGTACTTATTTCCTAATACGTGACTCCACCTTCAGATGCACGTGCATCTCCCTCTGCTTAAAGTCCAAGGCATAGCCGATCCCCCTTACCCTTGTGCTGTGAACCTACAACCTTGCTGTGCTGCTGGAAGATGCCCACGTGGAGCACACAAAGCCTCCTGAGTGTGTCGGTGTGGCTGGTGTGTTTACAGAGAAGCTGTTTCGCCCTGCGGTAGGGCCAAGCCTTGAGCCTTTTGGCAGCAGCTGCTGCCTGCAATGAACCTGGAACCAGTCTGTCTGCATGCCTGCTACTGCTCCCGTCCACCAGCCTCAACTGTGGTCCTTCCAGCACGTTCCTGGGGGACCTCCCTTGAGAAGGGTCCTCCTTTTCTGCTCTGACCCCCTTATATTCCCAGCTCTGCATGCCAGATGCATTTCCCCCCTGGAGGAGCTGCCTGGGGAGGGGGCAGAGGGGCTGCCACGGGACAGGGCCCCTGCACACCAGAACAACTACATCTGCTTGGTTAAAGAATAAACGGGTGGGCCTCCCAGCAGGGTCAAAGTAGACAAGCAACCCATCACTAGGTACTGAGGGACAAGAGTGAGTGAGATCCTGGATAAATAGCCTGGGCAGTTGTATTTTTAATCTCTTTTAAAACATTGTTGAGACTAAAAGTAAAATACAGGATCTAGCATGAGTTCATGTGATTGAAAAGCATGTTGAAAAGCCCTCCAAAAGATAACTGAAATGTATTTTCCTAGCTCCCAGGTTTAAGTCTCTTATCTTACCTGAAAGATATTAGAAATTCCCAAACATTACATATCATATTTTCACATTAAGATGAGCCCAGAAGGCTCATGAGGTGGTGACTGCAAAAGTAAAGCTCAGCTTAGAAATATGGAACTGCCCACTGAAACAAGCCAGCAGGTTTTCCTCTTCTTCTTCATGGTTTCAAATGGTGTGCTTCCCCTCTGGAAGGTGCTTTAAGTCACTGGCTGGGCTCATCCAACACCTGACCCAGCCATCCCCTTTGGTTTACATTCTCTGACTCCTATTATTTACTTTTGTATACACTATGCTCTATAAATACCTTAATGAGTAGAGAACTAGAAAGGCAGTTTACAGTGAAATGGAGGTTTGAAGGAGAGGGGGGAATTAGCCGTGTGGCAGGGCTGCAAAAAAAATGCCGTCCCTGTGATGACGCTTCATACTCTGGAGCATGACAGAGAGATTCCTGGACTATCAAGGACACCAGGCTGTGCCCTGGAAATCTTCCCAGCCAGATGGTACCAGTCTTGTGAATCACTTACTAAGGAGGGTGCATGTTGCTGCTGCTCCCTGCTCTTAACTCTAGTGTGACCCACGACCAGCTACAGCAGAAGCAGCTTGCAGTTACCTATGCCTCAAGTGCTGTTTATCGTACCACAAAGATGACAGGAATGCAAAAATTATAATGTTTATATAACTCCATGGTTAGAGATACAGACGGGACTCTGTAATGGGGGACGGGGGACAGGGCTGTCTCGTCCCAGCACACGTGCCTGCCTGACGCCACAACCGGCACCACCACCAAGTTTGCTCAGCTCTGCAGAGCTGGCATGGGAAAGGTTAAGTGCCTTTCTAGCACACCTTGCTGGAGAAGGAAGAGAGAAAAGAGAGAAATGACACATCAGGAAGCAACGCTGGAGAGACTTGCACAGAAACCCTGTGACAATGCACCAGGGCTACCTGCACCACAGCAGGGGACAGATTTGTTTGCACAAGAGCACTCCTGTCACAGACCTGTTTTCTCACCACCGCCATTAACAAGGAATGTATTTATGGTCCTTGAAAGCACATGCAAAAAAGGCCACATCCCAGCTGTGGGGCTGGGGGTCTCCTGGTACCATCGCTGGGAAAGCCCCAAGAAAGTATTGGAGACAGAGGTAGGGTTTAATCATGCTTTAATCACACCTCAGAGTGACATTGCATTGAGGGATAGAGCAGGGCTGGGTCTAACACCATGGGGCAGTGAGGCTGGTGCCTGAGACCCTGCAGGGAGTACCAGGGTAGGCTCCTCTTCCCATCTCACCTGGCTGCCCAGGCATAACAGTCACCATCTCCTGCATCTGAGCAGGGCTGGGAGACCAGCAGCAGGTCCAGTGTCCCCATGCCAGTGCAGCCCCACTGGTGTCACACTGGTGCACCATGGAGCTGTCTTCCTTCAGCTTCCATCACTATTCCTCTGTCCTCTCCTCTCCTCTCCTCTCCTCTCCTCTCCTCTCCTCTCTCCTTTTCTCCTGACCCCAGCCACGTGGGGACAAAAGCAGAGGGCAGGTAGGAAAGGGCAGGAAGAGGATGGAGGTGGAGGGTTGGTGAGAGGCTGCAGAGGTGGTAGTTGGGCTGCATGCTCAGATGGAGAGGTGCATCTCCCGCTCCTCTTCCTCTGCCAGCTGCTCGCTTGGCTGGATGTAGTTGTCCTCAATGAAACCATCGTCATCCTCAGTTTGCAGGTCAGCACCACTGGGCATGGGGTGGCTCTCACAGGCCCCCTGGCCTGAGGAGCCCCTGTCCCAGCCACTGCCGTCCTCCATGGGGCTGCCTCCGATTGAGCTGGTTTCAGGCAGCGGCTGGTGGCGGTAGCTGGTGAAGTTCTTGTGGAAGAGCTTGCACTTGGCAGCCAGCGCGATCAGGATGGAGATGCCAATTGCTGCCACCAGGAAACCCACCAGGTATGGCCAGCTCCTTCCCCCCTTCCCGACTGGTGGTGTGGTGGCTATGGCAGAGGAAAGACACGTCAAGGCATGGTAGGTCAACCTGTGGCATACCCCTCACTCCAGCAGCCATCCCCGTGCATGCCTGCAGTGTGCAGCAATTGCTTTCTGTAGGAGCAATATAAATGCTCTTCAACAACAGCTAGGTACCAAGGGTGTGGGAACACCAGGGAAAACTGCCGGAGAGCTGCCCATTGCTGTGGAGGCTGTGCTCTGTACAGCTTTGTGGCATCTGCTAGCTTGTCTGCTGCAAAGCCAGCAAACACCTCCAGGTGGTGGCCGCCAAGTCACCACTGGGGGCCACCCTCTCCACCAAGACACTGCATGCGCTGAGCCCCTGAAGCAGCAAGGCAGAGCATGGGGGCTTTGCCTGCGTCCCTTTTGGGGAGGGCAGGAAGGAACTAGACATTACAGATGCCCCTACAGCCTCACAACTTACTGTTGCTGTAGGTTACTGTGATCTGCTGTGCTGTGCTGTCCTCCCGAGGAAACCGCTGCTTCATCTGGCAGCCCAGGTCCTGGGAATCCAGAGCTGCAACCTCCTGGCCTCGCAGCCCTGGGGGTGATGCACAGGTCACCTGCACAGCTGGGAGACACATGGACTAAGGTGGGATTGGGGTCTTCATCCATCCCCTCCCCAGTTAAGAGCAGATGATCTCTGCTTGCTCCTGGGTTGATGGGATGCATTGCAAGGTGCTCCTGGCTCTGCCCTCCAGCCTTGCCAGTCCTAAACACATTTTAAGGCACAACTAAAGTTAAAATCCCCTGACCAAGGAACCATGTAAGTGTGTGACTGTGATTAGCAGGCTCCTTTTAACTGGATAATGGCAAATTCATGGATACTGATAGAAACCCCACTGTCACAGGGCTGCTCTCGCCTGGGAGCTGAGCTCAGAGGGCTGGAGCCTGATCTGCCTCCACAGGCAGAACTGCTGAGTACTCAGCAGCTCTTGAAAAAATGGTCACTCCACATAGATACATATATATATTAAAAAGTGAATTTAGGGGCTGGAGTGCACATGCAGCACCTTTCCCAGAAGAGTGGCTAAATCATCCTGCTGTCATTCCTAGAAATCTTTGGTATCGTGTGTAACTGCAAACAAGGAACAGACACATCACCTTTCAATTTGCTGTCCCTCAGCAGAGTGCAGGGGGTCCCTGGAGAGCTATCTCATAGCCTGCCCAGGGGTTGGAGCAAAAGGATTGAGCAGGACCCCTGCACACAGGGTTTCTCTGGCCCAATATTTCTCCTGCCATCTGCTCCTGTCTACTCACCTTGCCTGCGCTGTAGCCACTGCTGCAGAGGATGTGTGGTGCAGTCACAGACCCAGGGGTTCCCTTCCAGCCGGACCTGTGGGACTGCCGCCATCAGCTGCAGGCTTGAAGTGTCCACAGAGACCAGCTGATTATGCTGCAGATCCAGGTGGAAAAGAGCCTTCAGTGGCAGGAAGAAAGGGGCCTCAAGCTCTTGCAGACTGTTGTTTCTCAAGAGCAGTGTGTGCAAGTTTCCCAAGCCCTTGAAAGTGTCCGCGTGGAGATAGGCGATGCTGCAGCTGCTCAGGTCCAGCAGACGCAATGCCCCAAGGTTGGAGAAGACTGCTGGACTCAGTGCCATCAGGGCATTGCTAGAGAGGTTGAGGTAGTGCAGGGAAGGGAAATGCATCAAGAGAGTCCCATGACGGGGCATGACCAAGGAGTTGAAGGAGAGGTCCAAACTGGTGATGTTGTTTGGAAGGGAACTTGGAGTGTGTAGGAGGCTTTTCCCATTGCAGTCAGCCAATCCCTAGGAAAAGACCTGCTGTCTGAGATGGACTCTCCATGCTGGGGAGGATCTCTAGACAGACTACCCAGAAGGTTAAATGTCTTAGTTAATTATCATTGCAGAGTTTAAAAAAACAAAGACACAAGTTTAAAGAACACATGAGCTGCCAGTTTGATGTGGGCCAGGATACATGAGAAAGATGAGCAGGACAGCCAAGGACTGAGAACAGCTGATTGAAGGACTAAAGGAAGAGTGTGGAGAGCTGGGGGGAAACCCAGCAAGATGAGATGGGTGCAAAGGGACCAGGTTGTCACTCTCCTGTCCTCCCTTACCAGGCAGTTGTCATATAGGGTCAGCTTGCAGAGAGCTTTCCTCTTCCTCACCCACATCCTCACCTCCAGCCTCAGGGAGCTCTTGCTGACACAAGGGCATCCTCCCAGCTGGGGCAGGGAAGTGGGCGAGACCCCTGCTCACTGTGAGGGCAGGCAGCGGTAGCCAACTGGGCTGCAGAGCAGTGGGCACCTGCACCATGCACCCATGTCAAAAGCTGCTCCGGGGCTGTGCAGGGTATGGCACCCATGCCTCCAGCCCTCCCATGTTCCTGAGGATGCTCTGCGAGTGGCAGTGGCTAAGTGCAGGCTGGCTATGGCTGTACTGGTACACAAAAGAGAACAGGGACCAGTTGCTGTCCCAAAAGGCCAGCAGTACATGCTGGATGGATTAATCAGCCCACATAGATGGATTTATTTTTCCCAAAAAACAAGGTGGCCAAATTCAAACTGGTTTTGGGGAGCAGTCCCCACCATGGGTTACTCCTGCCTGGGCTTTATGTGGGAGAGGTCCAGCTGCCTCTGCTGAAGCTGCCAGAGAGCAGGTCAGCAATTTAAGTTTGGTTGGGCAGGCACCAGCTCCTGCTCGGTGCTGTGTTTGGGCCTGGCAGGGAGAGATGCTGTGCTGGAAGTTCACTGCCTAGTTTCTAGGTCTGGCTGCTTTCCAGCTAGCTGGGCTTTCCGTTCCTTTGCCTCTCCCATGATCACCTCTCCTTTCATACTCTTGTTCACCTAAATATCCTATCAGGCCCTGCCATAAGAATAGATGTGCACTTATAAACCTGAGCTGACAAGGACCAGGTTATAATGGGGCCTAGCCACGGGGGCACCACACAGGTCCTGTCTCAAGCTCAAACAGGACTAGGCTCAGGGAGGCTGGAGACAACAGCGCAAACCTTCTGAGGGAGTAGCTGAAAGCCCAGTGGGCAGCACTGCCCTGTGCCATCTGCCCATGAGAGCTGCTCTTCCTATCTCCTCCCAGCTCCCACCCAGTGCAGCCAAGCTGCTGGCTGTGGCTCTTGTCCCAGTGGGATGGGTTAGTTATATTTCCCTCCTCACCAGGCACTCAGGGATCCTGGCCCCATGGTTGCCCTGACCTTGGCTTCAGTCACTGCATCACTGTTCACTGGAGAGGGGAGTGAGGGGCTGGGAGACCCTCAGTGATGTACCTCGATGCTGGCCACTCTGCACCCCTTATGTGCAGTGTTATGGCTGCAGTCAAGAGATTCCCAGAGTCAGAAATGTCACAGTCCAGCCCTGCTGTGCTCCAGTGAACAGGCTGGACAATGTGACATGTTCAGTCCGAGACTGGGAGCAGGGGTGCTGCCAGGCTGGGCACAGGGCCAGCCAGGCTCCAGGTGTGGGTAAACCACCCGTGTGGCTTGTGGCCACTGGCACAGAACATCTCCCACTTAACTCCATGTGCTCCCATGGGTTTTCATTGCTCGTCATCTCTCAAGCCACACAGAGCAGAAGCTGCCTGCCAGGGCCTGCTGCCCTGCAGGCACCTGGTGCCGCCACCCCAGGACTGCCCACCCCCAGCTGCCGCCCACGCCAGAGCCCCTCAGCCCCCCTACCTGGTGGTGGTCGAGGCTGCAGGGATGTCCCATCACCACTGACCAGGCACAGAGGAGGCTGCAAACCCGGAGCAGGCAGGCGGGAGCCATTTGGCTCCAGGAAACTGACGGGCAGAAAAACAAGTCTCAGGGAAAGCTGGGAAGCCGGCAGTGCCGGCAGTGCCGGGCAAGGTGTGGCTGCGGCCACACAGCCCTGGGCCCCTGCTGAGCCCCTGCACCCTGGCTGCAGAGCCCCGCAGGCCACCAGCACCGGGACCCAGCCCAGCAGCTGCGTGGCCCCGCTCGTCCCGACGGCTTCACGCAGGTGAAAGGTGAAGGTGCCAGTTACAGATTAACCGCCGCGCCCGACACCTCCCACCCACTGCATCCTGGCACCACTGGCCAGGGGACCGCCGGCATTTGCCTGGTGGACCGTGGGGTGCCGTGGAGGCTGTCCTGGTGGGAGCAGAGCACCAGAGCTGAGGCAACAGGAAAGTGTCCTGTAGGAAAACAAGTCTTATTGGGATTCAGGCAGAAAGGTGTTTAAAACATGCAGTAAAAGGGCAGGTCCCTGGGCCCAGTAGTGGCTCAGTGGGGCTGGCTTTCCAGCACTTGGGAGTCACTAATAAAAATGTGACTTCCCAGAGCAACACCCAGGGCTCCTGTGAAGGTCCCAGAGAATGGAGGTGCCCCACCACCTCTGGCACCCTCCTCACAGACCCATCGCTCACCCATGCTCCCTGCCAGCCCTGCCATGGAGACAGCAAAAATCCACTTCCCACAGCTGCCAAGGGGCTCCTCCAGAGTCGTGCGTCCCACCCTTTCCCCAGGAAAAGGGCTTCCCAGCAGCCTGTCCTTCATCCTGTGAGCATGTGGTGGATGCCAATGCAGCCAATGCAGCCTGCTCCCTGGCTGCTCTGTCCATCTGACTGGGCAGGCTGGGGATGCTCAGCCACCCTGCTCCTGGGCTGCTCTTATGCCTGGCAGCAGCAGCCTTCAATCCAGCCTTGCAGGGCCTCCCCGGGATCCACCATACATGTGAAACAAAACAAAAGACCAGAGAAGTAGGGCTAGAAAATGCTGCTGAGGCAGCCCAGGCCACCGGTGGATTCGCAGGGCGTTTGCATTTCCTATCAGGAAATGTATCAGTGCATTATGATTTCTGGCATGCGGTGCTGTGCATTAGAATGTGCAAATGATAACAAAAAGGGGTATTTTTGTCACTTTTTTTTTTAGCCCATTGTGATTCAGCAAAAATGTTGAGGTCTGGGAATTCAGCAGAAATTCAGGTACTTTCAGTGTGCTGTGGGTTGGGCAGCTGGAGCTTTCCATATTACAGGAGAACAAGCGTGGAAAGCTGCTCTGGCTGGGCTCAGGCGCACTCAGCTCCCTGGTTTCTTCTCTGTAGATACACAAGGTTAAACTAGAGTTGTAGATTCCTGGTTGAGTCTCCCCACACAACCTCCCAGGGAGGTTTCCTATCCCACCTTTAACCTGAGGGATCTGTACAGACACCTCTTATCCAGGTGTTCCTAAAAAAAAAATGCAAGGGGACAAATTGGCTTGAGTCAGATCCCTCAATGGATCCCTGACATCTACGTTGCATCACCTGCTGTTGAGAGCTGACTCCAAACGGCTCCAATTCACCAAAAGAGCAGAGCAACGCTCTGATTCCCCTCGGGCAGTAAGAGGAGCTATGCTCAGCTCCCTGAAGGAACACACTGCAGGGCCTGCAGTTGCAAAGCCTTCCCAGAAAGTATGTTTGTTCTCTGCAAATAATCCTGTCCTCAAACAGATCCTCGTGTTGGAGGATATTTTATACAGTGCATCATACCTCGTGGTGCTGTGTGCTGCCAGGGGAGCACAAAACGAGCTTCTTCCCCAGGCGCAGCACGTGTAAGCACATGGTGGCATGATGGCAATTATGGTTCAGAGCATGACTGGACACTACAGTCAGTGAACTAGGGAAAGAAGCCATTTATTTATCTATTCGTGTATCTACCTCCTTCCTGCATCTGTACTGAGCATACAGATGAGTCCCTGACCCAATGCATTGCAAATGAGCTTGGAGATAGCCAGGTAAATGGGGATGTGGGGGTCCCCAGGGGGACACTGACAACAGGAGGGACCAGCCTCGGCTGTTTGGTTCCTGTGCATCCTGCTGCAGGCAGCCTCATGCTCGGCATTTACATTATGCTTGTGCCTCAAGTGCCCCAGAGGCCTCCCAAAACCAGAGTCCCTCAGCTATGCACAGCCCACAGCAAAGCATTGTTCTTAGTTTTCCAGGCAAATGGGGGCAGCTGTATCTGGTGTCCATCCTTTTTGGATCCTCTAGATCCCTCCTGTGATGGGGTGGCTGGGTGGCGGTACTGGGGGAGCCCTGCCTGCTGCCATCCCTCCCTCAGCACACTGTGGGCACTGTGCAGCTCCAAAGCACGCAGTAAATAGTCGGAAGCGATGAATGGGTTTCCCCTTCCTCTCCATGTGTGCTTTAGATTTTTGGCCGGATACAGCGTGGGCTCGGGACACACCAAAACATGAGGCTCACTCATCAGCTGCCCTGGCTTTCACGTGGGAATAGTTTGATTTGTGAAGCAGCGAGGTTCAGTGGGTGAAGCTTATGGTGATTTTCTGGGGAGTGCCTTTCATTTGCCAGGTGAAGAGCCCAGAGCCCAATGGAGGCTGGGGCAGCCTTGCAGGAGGGCTGAGTGTGGGACCCTCTGGGACTGGGGGGCAGTGGGGCCATGTCATGCCATGCCGTGCCAGTACCAGTGCTGTGCATGGGAAAGCACTGAGGGAAAGCCAGGCTTTCTGCTGCTTTCTGCTTTCCCCCAGATGTATTTACTGAAACATGGAGGGTTGTCTCCCCTGACAGTGGCTGCCCTCCTGTGTGGGCTGGCTCAGACCCGTGCAATGAGCCAAGCATGCAGCAGAACGAGGGTCTCAGAGCCCCTCTTCCCCCACAAGCTGCTGGAGTGCCAGCCCTGTGCTAAGGAGAGGCAGGCAGGGGAGGACACTGCTGGCCTCTGAGGTCTCCAAATGGCCGACCACAAAGGGATGTTTCCTCCCTCCAAACCCTGCTCCAATGGCACCACTGAGCTCCCACAGTTACCTTGTCCCACCAAGCCTGGCTGCCACCCTGCCTGTGCTCCCACTTAGCCTCTTTCAGCCTGGACAGTGGCCCCACAGTGGGCCACTGCAGGCGAGAGTCAGGTCCCAGCAGAACATGAAGCCCAGGTAGGGCCATGTCTCAGCACTCTGGCTTGTGTTGGCGGGAGGCCGAGGTGCTATGAGGTGTGCATGGCCTTAGCATTGCCACACGCTGCTCTCTAGGGGAGAGTCTGCCCAGGGCAGCTCCTGTGGACTCCTGGAGTCAGGGCCGTCTCTGAACAATGGGTGGAGAGCAGGAAACGCCACATGGGAAACAGGATTTGGCTCTGCCGCCGCCGTCAGACACGGCCCCTTGGCCCCTTTCCTTTCCCTGCTCCAGAGAGCCCTTCCCACAGCCATCAGCCACGGGGCTGCACAGAGGGGACAGGAATGCTGCCACCCGGGCGGGCTGGGGCATGAGACCCTCTGCAGAGTGGGTTAGGAGGGAGACTGGGACACCTCCCAGGCAGACTGGGGGATCAAAATGGCTCAGGGAGCCCTGAGGATGAAGCCCTAGCCCTGGAAGGGTGGGGGCCTGCTGCCCGGGAGAGCCGCCGCTGGGCAAGGGATGTCAGTGGTGTCTTCGCCATAAAGCCCTGCTCCTGAGCAGACAAGTGACCACTGAGCAAGTGTGGACGGGGGCATTTTCCTCATTGTGCCCAGGCTATGCACTGGAGGAGGTGATCCAAGCTGCCTCAGATGTCGAGCAGTAGGGCTGAGGTGAGATGGGGTGCATTAGCAGGGAGCAGGGGTCCTGAGCTGCCACTCACATGGAGCTCCTAGGCAGCCGTGGCCTCTGACTCTGACCCCCGTGGCTGGGACATGCCGGGAACTTTCTGACCTCTGCCAGATTCGGGACACACTCCAAGGACATGGGACTCCAAGTCTGTCTTCTGCTTCTCTTCCCACAGCTGGCAGGTAAATCACCCTTTTCCCTCTGCCCCAGGGAGCAGACCCTTCCCCAGGGAGGCTTGGTGGGACAAGGTAACTGTGGGAGCTCAGTGGCGCCATTGGAGCAGGGTTTGGAGGGAGGAAACATCCCTTTGTGGTCGGCCATTTGGAGACCTCAGAGGCCAGCAGTGTCCTCCCCTGCCTGCCTCTCCTTAGCACAGGGCTGGCACTCCAGCAGCTTGTGGGGGAAGAGGGGCTCTGAGACCCTCGTTCTGCTGCATGCTTGGCTCATTGCACGGGTCTGAGCCTGTGGGGATCTCCAAAGGGAGAGAAGAAATGCCTATTGTGTCATCCCGATGGGCCTACACCAGACCTGGCTGTGCCTCCTGGGCTGAGGGTGGCAAAAATGTCCTGGAAAGGGGGTGATGTCTGGGTGAGGGGTTCTGACCCTAAGGCAGGGCTGGGGTGGCTGTGCTCTTGTCCGGCCATGATGTGCCTTTGTGCTCCCCCACCGCAGGGGCCATCCTGGACATCACCCTGATTGCCAATGTGCAGAGCCTGTCCCGCTCCGACTTTTTCCTTTCCTGCGTCATGGGGGAGCGTGATGTGAGCTACCTGCAGATTGAGAGAGAGAACAAGATTGTGATGACTCACCCCAAGACGGGCTTCCAAAACTACCGCAACCGCAGCAACCATGTCCAGGCCAGGGGCTTCTCTATGTCCGATCTAGTGGGAATTCTCTACTGCCTGGGGCGCACCCCGACCGAGCAGGCTCAAGTGGTCTACGTGCACAACAGCCACAATGGTGAGTGGCTGGGGGAACAGTAAACAGTCCCCCACCTGCCAGATGGGTCCACATGGGATCTACCTGCCACGTGCTTCACAATTCCAGCGCCAGCCGATGTGGCAGGGGGCCAGCAGTGATCCATGGGCTAGGTTTGGGGTCCATCAGCTCCAGTAGGCTGAAGAGGGGAGGGATGTTCAGCTGGAAGAGTGCGGCCAAGTCCCATGAGTGTGGTGGGTGGGGATGGGCGGCAGTGCAGGCAGCCGCCTGAGCTGGGAATGGTGCCCAAGAGCAGGGCAAGGTCCAAGAGGAAGTCGGGCACCCTTGGAGGAGACAGTGGGGTCTGGAAATCATTAACCAGGGTGGGAGGCAGTCCATTGGAGCCATGCCAGCCTCATGCCCCCTCCACCTGGGGGAGAGGTAGTACCAGGGTGCATCTCCAGCAGCCTCCCCGGGCCCTTGGCAAGCACCATGCTGCAGCCATAGGTTGCCACTCTGGTGGTAGCATCTTGTCAAGAGGTCCTGTCAGGGTGCACCCGGACAAGAGCACTGAGGTCTTGTCTCCTCCTGCCATTTTGGGCCCTATAAGCCAAAAAGGCTTCCCAGGGATGGCTGGTGACAGGGATACCACCTAGGGTAGCCCTTTTCCACAGTGCTCCCCTGACCTCTACTCCATCTGTGCTTAAGATTTTGCAAAACTATTATGACTTATATGTTAAGGGAGAGTGTCAGGAGGACAGAGCCAGACTCTTTTCAGTGGCATCTAATGATAGGACAAGGGGCAACGGGTATAAACTGGAACATAGGAGGCTCCATATAAATATGAGAAGAAACTTCTTCACAGTGAGGGTGACAGAGCACTGGAACAGGCTGCCCAGGGAGGTTGTGGAGTCTCCTTCTCTGGAGGCATTTAAAGCCCCCCTGGACGTGTTCATGAGTGACTTGATCTAGATGATCCTGTTCCAGCAGGGAGATTGGACTAGATGATCTTTTGAGGTCCCTTCCAATCCCTAACATTCTGTGATTCCGTGACTGAAATTTTCTGTGGTAGGTGTTGTCTCAGGATGTTTCCTAGCTCCTTTTTAAAAAGCTTTGTCTAAAACTGCTGACTTTTTGCTGAAAATGCAGCAGGGGGATACAAGTTTCCCTGTTAAAACACAGCTTTAGCAGACAGCTCCAGTATCTCCAGGCTGGGGAGCAGAGGCTGCTGACAGAGTCCAAGAATCCTCCAAAGAGTAGGGACCAGCCTGTGTCCTCAGCCAGAGCCTTGACCAAGAAGGGGCAGCAGTCCTATGGGAAACAGAGCTGACTGCTCTGGGCAAGTAGAATGGCACAGAGATGCCAAGGGAGGGAGGCAGGGGCACTGGGAGACAGTGTGGGCCAAGGTCAGGAACAAGCACCAGATGTCCCTGTGCATAAGTCATGGAGGGAGGTGACGGCTCTGGGGCTCCATTGGTGTGACAGGGTGTCCCATGGCGCAGAGGACTCCCAGCCAGCCCCTGGCTCCTGGGTCGACACAGTCAGGACAAAATAGTGCTGTGGGGGAGCTGCTCAGTGTCAGAGTCCAAACACCCACGGGAGCTACAAGTGCCAAAAAGTGGCTTTTTTTCCAAGTTCCAAACAAGGTGCTGTGGCTTTAATTCAGAGAAGAAAAAGTGAAAAATAAAGGAAAGAGTAAGAAAAAAATTATATCTTTGCACAGGGAGGGAGGGCTGGGTACAAAACCCACTGGGGAGTCTTGGCATGTATCACCTCTCCTGTTAAGCTTGAGAGTGCAACAAAACAGGCCAGGGTGGGGAATGCTGCTATAGGAATGCTGGCATCTTCCAAAAGGTCATGCAGGAAGAACTCAGGAAGGACAATGAACTTTGAAAGTTTTGCTGTAAAAACAAAGTAAAGAAGACCAAAGAGATCCTGAGGAGTAATTTCAGAAGGGTTTAAATCTGGCAAGAAACTACTTTTTTCAATATCTAGAGCTGAAAGATGCCCAAAAAAGCAAGTGCAGAAAAATAAAAGTATCTTATTTTTGCATCCATGTGCACGATAAAGAAGCTGGGGAAACTTGCTCGGAGATCTGTCTAAATGCCCGCACTTGATAGCAGGAGGCAGGAGATAAATAGCCAAAAAGGGCAGCGCAGCATTGCCAGGCCTGAGGGGCATGAGCGCAGGGTGGGCAGCAAAGCTGCTCATGGGATGCCAGCCATTCCTAAAAGTTTTCTAGGTAGGGAGCTATGGGCCTGTAAACCCAAATCAGAACTGGGCAAATTAGTAGAAACTGAAACAAAGAGCATAATTTGTGTTTCTGTGGTCCCTGACGAAAGAGGCAGCTTTGAGTTTGCAGTAGGAAGGTCTCAGGGGCAGCAGCAGTGAGGATGCTGTGGATGACTGAGTCGCCACTGTCTGCTTGGGTTCCTGGAGAAAATTGGGCAAATTCCCTTTCAAAGGAGAAACTCTGCACCCAGGGGTGGCAGGGCAGGACTTTGCATAAGTAAATAACTGATTGAAATAAAGAGAGAAAGAACAGGAGTTAATTTGTGGTTCCTGTCACACTGGGAAGTCCCCACTAGCATGGCACAGGGTCTCTGTGGGGACCTGTGCCACCAACTGTAGTTACAAACAGCTGACCAAGCGGCTGTGCTGGCTGCTGTCCCCGAGCTGCCCGGAGGGAGGTGGGGATGGACGAGCTCTGTAGGGTCTGCAGACACTGCTGAGGGGTGATGGAGTGACAGATGAAATCCAGTGTGAGCGAACACAAAGCGCTGTGCTTGGGGATCCCCAGGGGACATGTTGGACTCTCACTCCAGTGAATGAGACAGAGTGAGACAGGACGGGGTCAACATCTGCGTGCCCTTTAAAAGGTGCTCCAAAGTCTGTGGTAGAAAGGTCCCAACTGGAAGGATAGGTGGGGAGGTGATTCCGGGGAACTACCAGGATGCGTGACCTGTGGTGCCCTTCCCCAGGCGTCTGTGGTGTGTGCCGCTTCCTCCTGGCCCCCGGCATCGCCCGGCTGGATGTGCCTTAACTCCAGCCCGGCCTGGCTGCTTCTGGTGTGTGCAAGCTGGGCTGCTGGCAGGCTCCAAGGGCCAGTGCCCGCCCATGTCTTTTGTGTCTGCCCTGTCACGCCCAGGGCTTGGTTTGCCAGGTCTTCATGTATTTATAGCCTTGTTTGTGTTCCAAGCTGGGCTCTGGCTGACTCAGATTGATAGTCTAAGAGTTTATTGCTGCTGCACACCTCAGACCCTGGGAAATAGGAGAACAGCCATGACAGGGCCACTGGTCCTGTGGGTGGATGCAGCCCTCCACATGCCTGCTTTCCCTCACCACCCATTGTCTGTCCATGCTGTCACTGACTGAAGCCACTTTGCACCTCCTGAGCCAGCAGCAAGCAGGGTGCACCATGTAGATTTGTCCCAGATGTCACCTCCCCAGGCTGCTGCTACCAGCATCCCACACCAGGCTGAGGCTGGCAGGCTGGCCAGAGGGCAAGGTGCTCCATCCCACTCCTTGGTGTTTGCCCAGAGGGGCCAGGAAGGGAGCACCTGTCCCTGCAGAGGCTTGAGGGGGCCCCAGCTCCCACACGGGATGGACAGGGAAGTGTGTCATGGTGACCCAGCAGAAAGAATCATGTGGTGGTTGCTGGGCTGCACCAGGGTCTTGTTTTGGAGTGGCTGGTCTGGGGGTGCCAGCACTGCCCTTGGATGTGAGGGCCATGGGGTGCAAATGCTGCTCAGCCTGTTCTTCCTCTTCATTCTCCACAGCCCACCTCTTCCCAGTGAAAGCCACATTGTCTGTGAACGTCGCTGAGCCAGCCACCTTCTCTGCCAAGGTCCTCAAGAGGAAGGAGACAGATGTTATGTGGAAGAGAAACGGCAAGTGATCCTGAAAGCAGGCACAGGGCTGGGGCTGCTCCCAGCTGGTGCCTGGCACTGGCTCTGGGGGCACAGGGGGGCCCTGGGTCACCCTCTGCCCCCTTGCAGGCACTTATTACCAGACCACAGACCGAGGTGAGGTGTGGGGTGACCTTGTCACCCTGACTCTCCCCAACGTCAGTGTGAGCGAAAACGGTGTCTACAGTGCCACATTCATGGGGGACAGCCCTCTGTGGAGTGCCTTCTACCGCCTGATCGTGAGAGGTTAGTGGGGCTCTGACTCCTCAGAATGCGAGGACAGGCAGCCATCCTCTACCATCCAGCCTGGTGCCATCCTGTGACCCCTCTGCTCTCTCCACAGCCTGCCCTGCGAAGAAATGGGGACCATCCTGTGAGAAGGACTGTCCTGACTGTCTGAACGGTGGCGTCTGCCATGATCATGTTGGCGAATGCATCTGCCCTCCGGGGTTCATGGGCACCCGCTGTGAGCGAGGTAGGTGCCAGCCTGCACAGCAGCAGGAGCTGTGTCCAGGACATGCGTGGGGGCACCACTGCACCCCCAGATCCAGGGACCATGGCTAGAAACTCCATGTGCATCCCCAGAGCCTCTCCACCCACAGTGCATCCTATTTCAGGAGCAGGGATGGATCATCCATCTTCTCAGCAGGACACAGCTCCTGTGCCTGCTTGTGGTGACAATGTAGGGCTTGGGGCACCCAAGCCAATGCCATGCTGTGCACAAGCAGTGCATGGGTGAACGGTGGGTGGGAGTAGACCACTCTTGTTTTTCCAGCCTGCCGAGAAGGCCAGTTTGGCCGCAACTGCCAGGAGACGTGCCAGAGAGCCCAGGGCTGCAAGGGGCTGAGCTTCTGCCTGCCGGACCCCTATGGCTGCTCCTGTGCCTCGGGCTGGAGTGGCTCCCGCTGCAGCCAAGGTATGGGGCTGTGGGTGTCCATCAGCTCATCCATCCAGCCTGGGCTTCCTCCAGCAGCCGCAGCAGCACCCGTGCAAACCTCTCCCAGCTTGAGCGTCAGCATGGGATGAGCAGTGCTGCTGCCTGTACCAGCTGCCCACCGTCCCTGCCTCCATGGTCCTGCACCATGGCCAGGGTAGCAGTGAGCTCTCCTCTTCCCACAGCCTGTCCCCCGGAATACTACGGCCCTGACTGCGCCCTGGGGTGTGCCTGCCAAAACGGAGGCAGCTGTAACCGCTTCAGTGGCTGTGTCTGCCCTGCAGGCTGGCACGGGCAGCACTGTGAGAAGTCAGGTGAGGCTTGTGCAGGGCCACAGGAGGTTTCTGTCCCCCACCCTTGAGTGGGATCCAGCTCCTTCATCATCAGTGACTGGTGGGGCCATCATCTATTGGCCTCACCAGCCAGCTCAGCAGCCCCTCTTGCCTGCATAAATAACCCCCAACCCTATGAAAACCAGGGTGCTGCAAGGGGAGCATCTAGTCCAGCCCTCTGGGCTTAACTATGCCAAGAGTGTTGCTGAGCCCAGTATGTGGCACGGGGATCAGAGCTGGACCACAGCATCTGGCACTAGCCCGATGGCACCAGGGTCTGACTGTGCCAGGACTGGGGAAAAGTGTCAGCCTCTCTTGTGCCTGGGAAGGAGCAGGGCCAGCCCTAATGCCAATTTCTGTGTCCCAGACCGGTTCCCACAGATCATCCAACTGGCCTCAGAGCTGGAGTTCAACCTGGGCTCAGAGCCTGTTGTCAGTTGTGTGGCCACCGGCAACCCGCTGCCCGCCAGTGACAGCGTGGAGCTGCGCAAGGCTGATGGCACTGTGCTCAAGGTACCATCCTCCTGCCCTTGCCCCACCACCATCCTCATGTTGCTAACTCCCTCAAAGACACCCATTGCCCCACCGGGCTGTTGGGCAGCTTCAGACCAGCGTGGGGAGCTGAGGGATGAGCTGGGGTGCTGACAGCACCCTCTGTGCCTACAGCTCATCAAAGCCATCATCGAGCCAGGGCAGATTACCTGCGAGTTTCAGGTGCGGCACCTTACGAAGGAGGACACAGGGCTCTGGGAGTGCCGGGTCTCCACAACCGGGGGCCAGGACAGCCGTAAAGTCAAGGTCAACATCCGAGGTGAGGAAAGGGTGGTGGCATGAGCAAGATGAACCGAGGTTGCCGGAGGAAGCTAATGGCATAGTGTGGCAATGCCAAACCCCCTGCACTGGACTAGGTGTCACCTGTCGTGTGCTGCAATGCCAGTAGACAGGTTTGGGTGGTGATAAAAGATTTCCTTGGTAAAGCTGGAAGGAGCCAAGGGGTGGCATATGTACCCACACTGTGTTCCTCATTGCTCCCATTCCCACTGGTGTCATTCCCTTCTTCCCTCCTAAGTGCCGCCAGCGCCACTGACCCCGCCCAGGCTGCTGGCCAAGCAGAGCCGCCAGCTCGTGGTGTCACCAGTGGACACCTTCTCTGGTGATGGACCCATCATCTCTGTCAAGCTGCTCTACAAGCCCAAGGATGACACCTCAGCATGGTCATCCATTGTGGGTATGTGTCTGCCAGGGGGTTGGGGGCACAGGTAGGACCTGGGTGGGAGGGGACGGCTGCCCCAACCAATGGGGGTCTGGGGTGGGCAGAGGTCTCTCTGCTGGGCAAAGGTCTTCTGTGGTGATGCTGAGAAGGATGCCAGGTGGCATTGTGGGCCATGGGGATGGCTTTGACATGTCCTCTTGGCCAACAGTTGACAATAGTGAGAACATCACCCTCATGAACCTCCGGCCAGTGACTGCCTACATTGTCAAGGTGCAGCTGAGCCGTCCAGGGGATGGTGGGGAAGGCAGCAAGGGGCCTGAGGCTGTCATGGTGACTGAGTGTCTTGGTGAGCCTCCATCTCCCTAACCCTAACACTACCCCTGCATGGTGCAAGGTCTGCAAAGCCCTGGGGCTGATGTGCCATAAACTTTTGCTACCCTTTTGTTTGCAGAGCCCACAGTCAAGCCTGTGATTGAAGGCTGGTCCATAGAGGAAAAAACCACACTTCACGTCAACTGGAAATTGCCAAGTAACCATGAGCCAGCACATGGGTTCATTGTCCACCTCTTTGACTCTGCAAGGCGACTGGTCTGTGAGAAAAACATCACCTCCGTCTCCGTGCTCTCTGCCCGCATTGGGGACCTGGAGTTCAACAAGGAGTACGGGCTGGAGGTGTTGGTGTACCACTGCACCAGCCTGGGGCCCCCCTCTGATCTCTACAAGGTCATGATCAACAGCAAAGGTGGGTCCAGCAAAATACAGGGAATTATTACAGGGAATTTCAATGATAAATCAGTTATAATTGTAACAGTGACCATCCCCAGGTCCCGCTGCTCCTGTACCCCATCTCTGATAGAGCATGAACAGCTGCCTGGGGGAAAATGGGTCCTTCTTTCCCTGCTAGACCCCACAACCTCCAGCACCAAGTAGCTGAGAAACACCCTAAGCTGAATATGACATTCAGGCCATCATGAGTGAGGCTCACAACATACCTGTCCTCCGCAGCCTTGTCCAAGCCCTGATGGACCTGTGTATACTTAGAGCCTTTGCAACACCCTGTAGCAACAAGTTCCTCAATATAATTATACTTTAAGAGAAAATATTCTTTCCCTTTGGTTCGTTTTAACCCCGGTGTCTGGTTAATTTTGCGGGATGGTCACTAGGGCTTGGGGACACCTGCAGTCCCTCCTGTGGGCAGATGCACACATGCACACAGACTCCTGCACGGGTGGGAGACCATGGGAAGAGCAGTATCAGCCTGACCAATCTTTCTGTCAGCCAAGGGGGAAGAAGTTCATGAGGCTCAGCTCTAGCTGGTACATGTTGGGAGGACTAGTAGATGTCAGGCTTGGAGGATGTGAGGTTTTTCTCCACTCGATGTTTGTAAGAGCTTTATGTGATTTGGGGTTAGGGTTGTGGGCAGGCTGGAGAAGGCTCAGAGGAGGTAATGGGAATACCATGTGTGAGGGAGACTTGAAAAAATATCCCAAGGGCTAGTCAATACACAGATATCTAGCTTGACAGTCCCTGAGGCTGGGAGCATTTGGGGATACAGTCCTGCCCCACTGTCATACCTGGAGAGCAACTCCACCTCCTCCTGCACCTCCCCCAAGCAGGGACCAGGGGTCCCTCAAACCTGGCACATCTTTGGTTGCTGTTGCCACCCATGGGGTCCAGTCCTCACAGCAGCATTGAACCCCTGCAGCACCAGGAGCTCTGTCCTGGGACTGACACTCTCCTCTTCTTGCCCCAGGGCCCTCCTCCCCACGGCTGCTCACAGCAGAGTCCACATCTGACACCGCCATCAAGCTCTCCTGGCAGGTCCCCGAGTACCCCAATGGGGGCATTACCAAGTACATCGTGGAGCTGCAGCAGGTGGGGGGCACCAGTGAGCCCCAGTGGATCGACACTGACAGTGGTGCCGAGACCACCAAGATTGTCGGGGGCCTCAACGCCAGCACCAGCTACCAGTTTCGCGTTCGTGCCAACTCCCATGTTCCGGGGGAATGGAGCCAGCCTGTGAAAGCCAAGACCTTGGGTGATGGTGAGAGGGGTGTCCCAGCAGGCAGCTGCTGGGATGTGGAGCTTGGGCTCAACATCTGGGTCAGCAAAGAGTGAGCGAGGTGCTCATGGTAACCTCAGGGAGTGGCTCTGAAGCAACAGCCAGAGCCCAAAACACTTGGTGTCTTCAGAAATGCTGCTCCTCCTAGTCCTGATGGAGCAGGGGTGGTGACAGCATGGCACCCACAGAGCGGCTCTGTCTTGGCCAGAGGGTGACACAGTACCTTAGGGGCTAGAGCAGCAGGGCAGAGCCAGCACAGGAAGAGCTGGTGGCTGGACCCAGAGCTGATTGGAGGTCCAGAAACCAGCAGGTTTTGTAGCAGGGCCCTGGCAGTGACACTCTCACCTGAATGTCAGCATGGCACCAGGAGCTCAGGATGTCATTGTGGTATCTTCATGGAGTCCTAGGGTGCTGGGAGAGGACTGCCATCCTGATGCTTGGTCACCTATGTAGCCTGGGCAGGGTTTAGTCATGGACCACGACCCTCCATCCCTCCTTTTGGCAGGAGCGCTGAGCGTGCCGCCCAGCCTGGGCAGCCAGAGTACCGAGCAGGCGGGGATAGACCAGCAGCTGCTCTTGGCCATCGTTGGCTCCGTGTCCGTCACCTGCCTCACTATCCTCTTTGCCCTCCTGGCGCTTTTCCTCATCAAGAAGAATTTTTTCCACCGGCGCCGCACCTTTACATACCAGTCTGGCTCGGTGAGTGCCACCTGCCCCTCCAGGACCGTGTCCCCAGCTCCCCTCGTCCCAGCCCGATCCAGGTCACGCTCCATAGCCTCCAGTCCAGATGCAGCCAGACCTCACTTCCACACGGAGAGGGTGCGGAGCTCGCCCTTGCCCATGACACCTGCCCAGCCGGGACTGCCGCATGGGCAGAGAGGTGCCCGGTGCCTCTAACCTCACCTGCTCCCATCTTCCAGGGGGAAGAGACCATCCTGCAGTTCAACTCGGGGACCCTGACCCTGACACGCCGGCCCAAGCCACAGCCTGAGCCCCTCAGCTACCCCATCCTGGAGTGGGAAGACATCAAGTTTGAGGACATGATTGGGGAGGGCAACTTTGGGCAGGTCATCAGGGCCATGATCAAAAAGGATGGCCTGAAAATGAACGCAGCCATCAAGATGCTGAAAGGTGAGTGTTGCGGGCAGGTGGACAGGGTTTGATGGGGGATGCAGCTGCATCCTAGGTCATGCTCAGGACTGAGAAGGGGCAGGAGCCATCAGCAGAGGAGCAGAGGAAGGGCCCATGAGGTAGGACTGAGGTGTCCCCTCTCTCCGTTGCTTCCAGAATTTGCTTCAGAGAATGACCATCGGGACTTTGCTGGGGAACTGGAGGTGCTGTGCAAATTGGGTCATCACCCCAACATCATTAACTTGCTGGGTGCCTGTGAGAACAAAGGTGAAGGCTGTCCAACTCCCTGCTCTCCCCAGCCCTACGTCCCCTTCCCAGCTGTGTATTCCTCTTTGCTGGGGAGAGCCCCACAAGCCCAATCTCCTCCTGGCTTCCAGGCTACCTGTACATTGCCATTGAGTATGCTCCCTATGGAAACCTCCTCGACTTCCTCCGCAAAAGCCGAGTCTTGGAGACAGACCCAGCCTTTGCCAAGGAACATGGCACCGCCTCCACCCTCACCTCACAGCAGCTCCTCCAGTTTGCTTCAGACGTGGCCAAGGGGATGCAGTACCTCAGTGAGAAGCAGGTACATCCCCAGCCAGCCCCTCAAAGCATCCTTCCCCTGGGACCTGGAGACTCCCCATCAGGGCACAAGACCCCTGGAGCCAACAGGAGGGAGCACGTGGCTCCTGCTGACTGCTGGCACCTTTTAGTTCATTCACAGGGACCTGGCAGCCAGGAATATCCTGGTGGGAGAAAATCTGGCCTCCAAGATTGCTGACTTTGGACTCTCCAGAGGGGAGGAGGTCTATGTGAAGAAGACAATGGTAAGGCAGGATTGAATCATTTCCATGGGGCCTGCACCAGTGCAGTGGGCAGGATCCCCACCATCAGTGGGAACAATCCACTATGCTGAGACCAGCTGGGTCACAGCTGCCCTCCATCCATGGAGCATCCCCCTTTCCCTGACAGTCACTCTATTTCCCCAGGGCCGCTTGCCTGTTCGCTGGATGGCCATCGAGTCCCTGAACTACAGTGTGTACACCACCAAGAGTGATGTGTAAGTCATCCAGGAAGAGGCAATGGGGGAGGGACATGGCTATGGCCACCTCCATCCCTCTCTGGGGTGGTAAGTGCAGCAGTGCTTTTGCTCTGGGTGCTGCAAGGGCAGGAGGTGATGCTGATGCATCTCCCTGGGGAGCTGCCAGCTCAGCCCAAGCTGTGGCCATCTGCTTTGCCCAGTGCCCATCAGTGGGGCATGGCTGGCAGTTCCATCACAGCCTCGGCTTCTGCCATTTCAGGTGGTCATTCGGTGTCCTGCTCTGGGAGATCGTCAGCTTAGGTAAGGCTCTTTTTGTGTCTCCTGCCTCCACTCCAGTCATGGCAGGTCTGGTCCTCCTGCAGCCCCAGAGGGGACACTCCAGGGACCATCCCTGCCACAGCCAGCCATGTGTTTCTGGCCGCAGGAGGGACACCGTACTGCGGGATGACATGTGCTGAGCTCTATGAGAAGCTGCCCCAGGGCTACCGCATGGAGAAGCCACGCAACTGCGATGATGAAGTGTAAGTTGCTGATGGTGGCACCACATCTCCCTGACCCCACTGCTCCATGGGGCTCCCACCAGCTTGCAGTAGCTCCTGACTGATTCCCCTCTGTACTGTGGCTGGGGAATGAGCTGGGGCCCCACTCCCCAAACACCCTTCCTGGGCTTTAATCTCCCACATGCTTCCCCAGTCTCCCACAAAAAGCTTTTCTTCCCCCTTCCTCCCTGTGCACACTGGGCCACAGCTGTCTCTCTGTCCCCAGGTACGAGCTGATGCGGCAGTGCTGGCGTGACCGCCCCTACGAGCGCCCGCCCTTCGCCCAGATCTCCATGCAGCTCATTCGTATGTTGGAGGCCAGGAAGGTGAGTGGCAGTGGCTCAGGGGAAGGGATGCTCACCCTGCACAGGGCTTGTCCGAATGCTGGAGTATCCCCTGGACTTGGGGGGTGATATGCAGCAGCAGAACCTGTGTGACCCCACCATACAGAAGGCAAACCTCAGCATCACTTTTTGGGTGTGGGGAGCCCCATCACCTCCCCTCAGGGCATAGCACCCATAAGCATGCCAGCAGGGATGGGAGGTCAGTGGGGACACTGACGGAACCAGCTCCTGACTGGGGTTCTCCAACAGGCCTACGTGAACATGGCTCTGTTCGAGAACTTCACCTACGCGGGGATCGATGCCACTGCTGAGGAGGCGTGAGGCTGTGCTGGCACCGTGCAGAGGGGCAACACTGGCCCCTGCCTTTCAGGACAGTGCTGTGGGGATGAGGAGCTGCGCATCCCCTTCTGGGGCTGAGCAACCAAACGTCAGTGCCCCTTCCCAAGAGCACCTTCTCTGCAGCAGGACTGTGCCATCCCTTCCCTGTCTGCCCACCCAGCATGCAATGGCCACACCAGCATGCTGCTGGCCACCAACATGGCCTCATGCTGCTGTGAGATATGCTGGGATGGCCCCCAAGGACAAGCAGCAACCTGGTGTTTGCAGCAGAGTGGACAGGAGAGGGGCTCTCTCAGAAGCCAGACTATTGCAGCCTGAGCCCATGGACACAAATGCCCAAGCTTTGGGGCAAAAGGGGAAGCAGCAACCTGGCAGCTGCCTGCCCTGAAGATCTCAGCAAGCTCTGGGCCTGAAGTGGTGCAAGTGGGGCTGTGAGCATCACTGCCGGCATGGGACGGGGTCACCTCAGCAGGGGCAAAGGGACAAGGGACAGCATTGGCTGTGCACAGCCTCCAGCTCTGTGGTTACTCTTTGGAGGTGCCAGCTCTGCCTTACAGACAATAAATGTACTGCAACAGGTACCTGTTGCAGAAGGCACAGAGAAGGGGAGATGGGGACCCAGATCTTCCCCCCAACAGCACCAAGGAACAGGATGCAGGGCCCTGATGCTTTGCTGCTGTGGTGGATACTCCTCGGGATTCTGTCCTCATTGAGGTCCTCTGGTGATCCCCAGGGATGCCCCAGCACCCCCAGACAAGCCCTAGGTCTCACCATGCCATGGGGATGGGCTTTCTTAGTATCCAGCTGGGATGTCCTACTCTGCAATTTTAGAATTTGTCCTGTCCCCAAGGGATACAGAGAACTGACCGTGTCCTTTCTCTGTGCAGCCAACTCTTGCATTCTTGGAAACTGTTCCCTCAGCTTCCCTTCGGTTGGCCACTCTTCACAGGGATAGCCCTGCTCCTCCAGCTGGTCCCTACAAGGCTGTGCAGATCCACACCCTTCCCACCCTGGCCATCCAGCACCTGCCCAGCACTGCACTGAGCTGTTGAGTAACCTCTCATGCCTTGCAAAGGGGCCGTTGTGTTTGACCAGCCTGCTCGAACTGCTGCTGGGGTGATTGTCTCTAATGTGCCAGTCCCCAAACAATCCCCTGGTCTCTGTGCTGACCCTGCCACAGGAGCTCCTGCCTCAGGCTGCTGTCCCTCATCCTGCACATATTGACAGTGGGTGGACTTTATCTCTGTTGGCTTCAGCTTGCCAAGCCCTTGGTGTGCTATCCAGCCACCCATCTAGTTGTCTTCTGCAGTCTGTGGGAAGAAAAGGGCTGCTCCTCTGTAGCCCAGTAACTCAGCCAAAGGAAGGGGCATTTGCATTTGCCCTTCTGGGCAAGAGTCCTTTTTTCCCAGAAGGTGTTTCAACCCTGTCAATATCATTTTGATTTCCCATTCTGGCCTCCAGTACTCTTTGGTGTCAACTGCAGCTGTTAGTAAACAGCCTCTCTGCCCCGTCACTGAGGTCCCCAGTGAAGCAACGATGGGGACTGGCACTTGCAGGCAGCCTAACATGTGCCACCACCTCTGCACCTCCTCTGCTGCTGGTCAGGAACAGTGTCTTCTGAGGCAGTGTCATCAGTCCTGCTCAAACCAAGAGCTTTCTGCTTTTTTGCTTCCCTGACAGCAAAGCCCAGTAGTCAGAGAAAGAAGTGGGACTAGTTTGACAAAATTTGGCTATGACAAATTGCTGCTGGTTGTTCCCATCTTCCCTCAGTGTCCCTGGTACCATTCCCAGCTGCAGGGCAAGGAGAAGCCAACTGGCCCTTGGTAGAGTGAGGATACATGTGTGAGCAGCTTCTCATGCCCTGGCTGGTGCTCCGTGAGCTGCACCACAGTGCTGTGACCCATCAGATAGGGACATCCCTCCAGCCACTTGTTCCAAGTGGCAGTGGTGGATTGGCATGAGGCTGAACTTGCCTGCAGAAACCCACCATGGTGGCCCTGCTCTGCACCAGCACCACTGGCATCTGTGTGGGCCCTGCCAATGCCCTTTGTGCCTGCAGCTCTCCTCCCGGCACAGCCATGGCGATGGTGCTGCTGGGCCATGCAGAGCAGACCCAGCACATGTTGGGTGTGGGATGAAGTTGGAGGAGCCAACCCATGTCCCATGCTCCCAACAGCCCCTAACAGCCTGCCCTGCCCTGCACAGGGGCCTCCCTGGTTTCTCAGGGGTTGTTTTTCTTCCTAGCCCAGCCTCCCAACATGCCGGTAGCCACAGGGGCAGGACGTGCTGCCTATCTGATAGGAGCAGTCTCCCTTGGCACTGCAGCTGGCGGGGGGGGGGCCGCACCATGGTGGTTTTGGGCACGGGGAAGTGCTGGTGATGGGGCGGGGGGAACCTCCAGCCAGGCTTCCTGAGCTGCACAGCCGCCACTTCCCAGATAAAGGTATCACCCAGAGGAGCTGCAGCAGCTCCCAGGGCACTGGGAAGAGCCGAGCACAGCACATGCAGCCCTGGTACACAGGTTGCAGGATGGCAGCCTGCCTGCACCGGGGCTGGCTGCTCCCACTGCTCCCTGCCACCCTGCTCAGCCTCTGCAGCTCGCCGTCAGCCCTCGAGCCGGTGACATCCCAAGGTAGGTCCTTGGGGCCATTTTCTTCCCCAAAGAATGGGCCAGAGAGGAGATGACACACTGGGCATGGGTGGCAAGCACCACATAGCAGCCAAAATCTGCAGATTTGAGGCGGGAACATCCCAGGAAGGTGTGTGAGGGTGCATTCAGAGTGGACAATGGGGCTTTCTTCTCACTCATGGGACACCCTGGGTTGCCTGGAGCAGAGAGACATCCCTGCTTTCTGCAGGCAGGACCTGACAGCACCCAGGCATCTCTTTGGGATGGCAGCCTGGGGCTCCCAGTTCTGCATAGACAGCAGAGGGGCTCCCTGCTCATCAAAAGATGTTGGAGTTACAATGATGAGGGTCTGAGCAAAATTCAAGCTATCCCCTCTCAGCACAGCACGGCACCGCAGGTAACACGGGGGCACTGCCAGGCTAATCCCAGTGCCCCAATATCAGCCTTGCCGTAATCCAACTGCCTCACCAAGCATCCTTGACTCAGCTGGTAGCTGATCCCAGTCAGACTCACTGCACCTGCCAGAGCTGCTTCCTGGCTCTGTCCCCTTTCAGGCCTGTCCACACTTTCTTTGAGCCCCTCCTTAGCCCTTTTAATGCTTTCTATAACACCATAGAAAGCATTAACAGACCAAACTCCTGTAGATCTCCTGCTGGTGTCTCCAGCCTCATGCCAGGTCTCTGGCCACAGCAGTCTTGGGAGCACATTTGGAGCCACCCCCGTAGGGGCAGTGGGAGGAAGATTGGGGTTGGGCTCACAGCCTCTGTGACAGTGCCGTACACCAAGCCCACCGGCAGCTTGGCAGCGCCGAGCGTGGCTGATGTGGGCAGCAGAGCTGCACGGTGCTCTTCCTAGGAAATTGCCTGTGCCCAGCAAAGGTGTTCTGACAGAGCACAGGACCAGTGTAGCCTCCTACTGACATCATGAGCCCCTGTGCCACTGGGCTGCTGGGACCTGGCCACCCCATCCCCTGGCGCTGGGAGCTGGGGTGGTCAAGGAGCCAGGATAAGGCCTGGAGTAGGGGCCATGGGGTTCAAAAAGGGAAGAGCATGAGGGTGGAGGGGGCTGTGGTCTGCTGGGAGGGGATGTGGTCTGGAGGAGGAAGGCAACACAGGGCTGAGAAAGGAGGAATAGGGCTGGGGGTCACGGAAGTGAAGGGACAGGGAGAGCAGGACACCAAGAAGATGGCAAGGACATTTGGGGACTATCCCTTACTCTTCAGCCAGAGTGGGCTCAACTGGTAGCTCAGGGGGTGCACAGCAGAGAACAGATGCACTCAGCACATGGAGCAGGGCCAGGCACTGACAGGGGGCTTGTGAGGTCCTGCAGCTGGGGACAGTCCCTGGGTAAGGGGACACATCCTAGGAGGAGGAGGAGGATGGGAGCAGGTCCCAGGGCAGAGGCAGTGGTGGAGAAGGGAGTGCTGGAGCAATACTGAGGGCAGCAAGGCCACCCCTGTACTTCACACATCTACATCTTGGGGCTTTTCCCTTCTTGTGACGGTGGGGACAGGTGTGTATGTGCCAGCAAAGCCACCAGTGCTTGGGATGGAGATCCTGCAGGATGTGATGCTTCAGTTCATCCCTGCAACAGCTGGGACAGAGGCTTGCTGAGTGGGGCAGGGAAACCCACAGTCCCCCAAGGCAGTCTCTGGGTCAGGGTTTGAGCATCCCCCCTTGCTTAGGACCACATGCCCACCACGCCAGCCCCAAGGCCCTTTCCCTCTCTCCAGGGAGCTGCTCCTCCTTATCTCACTTCCGCGCACCTTCCGGCGTGAGCCGGGCAGGGGTGCTTCCCGCCGATCGCCGGGCGCTGAGCCCCCCTCCGACCGCAGGGCTATTTCGGGATGTTTGTTTGTGCCCAAGGACCCCGAGTGCTGAGGAAGGGGGAGCAGTGGGCCTGGCCGGCGGGAAGCCCTGCCACCAGCCAGAACCACGGTGCAAGCCAGCAGCCAGCACGAGTACCGTGTCTCTTCCCACTGTGCCAAGCTGGTGGAGGGCACCTGTGCTACCGCCATGTCCACAGCCATGCGCATGCTGTCCCCAGTGCCTGCACAGACCAGCCACAGGGGCGAGCCAGCCAGCCAGCAGCATGAGGCTGGGGGGACAGAGGTGGGAAGGAGGCAAGTTTGTGCTCAGGGGCTCCTTCATGCCCATATTCCTTCCAGATGCTGCACTGCTGGCAGGGGTGCCTGAGGACATCCTCTGCTTCTCCCGCTCCTTCGAGGACCTCACCTGCTTCTGGGATGAAGAGGAGGCTGCGAGCAGGATGTTCCATTTCTACTACTGGTACAGCAGGTAGGAGGTGGTGGGAACACAGCCCAGCCTCCCCCTTGCCCGCACAGATAGCTCCATGCCATCCCAGTGGCTCCCAGCTGCCCAAGAAGAGATGATGGAGAGCCCACAGGAGCCACATAGTAGCCACTGCACACCCTGTGGCCAGGCTGGGACCTTGGCTGTCCATCAGTCCCATGGGGATGGTGCCCTGCAGTTGATGGGGACCAAGGTCTCAGTGTCACATCCCAGGTCACCTCTCCTGCAACATGGCCCAGGATAGGAGGCATGGGGTACTGCAAGACCCTGCTCTTGATTCCTCAGGGACATGCCCACAGTGTGTGCAGTCTCCACGTGGCACCTTGGGGCCGGCAGGGTGCGGCACGTCTGCATCTTCCCCAGCCAGGACGTGCGGCTCTTCATACAGCTCCATCTTCGTGTCCTGGACGCCAGCACCAACCAGACCAAGTACTGGCGCGAGCTCAGCGTGGATGCGGTGGGTGAGTCCCTTCTACCAGGCAATATCTCTGTGACACCAGGACAGTTTCCAGATCCAGGTCTCCTGCCCTTCTGCCCGCCACGGGGCTGGTGGCACCCTGCGCCCTGCATGGAGGCAGCCCTGGGGGGGACCACTGGGTGTCTGCCAGCAGAATCAGGGGGTGCCCAGATGAGTGCTGCCATAGGAGGTCAAACACCCCAACACATTCCCCACAGGTCTCATTGCTCCCCCTGCAAACATCACTGCCCGCTGGGCTGGGGCTGTCGGGCAGCTCTGTGTGTCATGGCAGCCTCCACTTGCTGACTACCTGAACTTCTTCCTCTATGAGGTGCGGTGCTGCCCTGCCAGCTCCCCAGAGATGTCCTGCAGCACCGCACTGGACCTCAGCAAGCAGCACCCCAGGGACCCCTCCATGCAGCCAGCCATCAGCACCCACACACCCACGGCCTCCCTGGGAGCAGGGCAGGTACATAGAGGGGCCAGGGATGGGTAGGGGGATTTGTGGGTCACAGCCACTCTCCAGCCTGGCCCCTCTCCTTCAGGGGTTGGTCCAGGCCAACACCTGGGTGATCCTCCGGGACCTGCAGCCAGGGGTGAGGTACCACATCCAGGTGCGCTGCAAGCCTGATGGCACCTCCATGGACGGCTTCTGGGGGCCCTGGTCACAGGCAGTGGCTGCGGAGACACCTCGCTCCTCTGGTGAGTGACCATTCCCACCACTGGGGTGCTGGTGGGCATAACAAGGAGGCACTCATGCCTGGATCTGCAAGGGGTGGGGGTCCTGGGGTAGGTGAGGTGCAGCACCCAGGTTTTGGAGGGCCAGGGGGAAGCAGCTCGCTTCCCACCCTGGCTCTCGCCTGCCCAGGAGACATCGGGCTGTGCTGCAGCACCCCTGACCTGCAGCACGTGCGCTGCAAGTGGAGCTGGGACCCCGCTGAGCCCAGTGGCCCCCACCAGCTCTTCTACCAGCCACCTCCAAGTGGGGCCAGCACAAGGTAAGGGCCATGGTGGGGATGTGGTGCTCAGGCAGAGGAGCAGCACATCCCAGGGACTGCCAGCCTTGCTCAGTGTCCCACCTGTCCCTGTGCCCAGCCCTACCACCACCGACCTCAGAACTTCCCACCACTGCTGGCTACACTGCCCCTCCCAATGCGGGCAGCCCTGGCTTTTCTGGGCAAGTGCAGGAGAAGCAAGGCAGCGCTGGCTGCAGAGACAGGGTGGCCCCTCTGAGCAGAGCTAGTAGCAGGCAAGGGGAGTGGTGCCACCATGGTGGGGCTGACTGGCTCCCCACTCCTCATGCAGGGAAGACACATGGCAGCAGTGTGAGGAGGTGAGCGTGGGGGCACACGGCACTCATACCTGCACCTTCCAGCCCAGGGCTGGTAAAGCCATCTCTGTCCTGGTGAACATCACCCAGTCCCATGCATTACCCACGCTCAGCTACTTCAAGGAGCCCTTCTGGCTGCACCAGGCTGGTGAGTCCCAGTGTCAGTGGACACAGCATCCCATGTCCCATTCTGTGGCAGCAACACATTCCCATCTCCAACAGTGCTCACAGATGCCCCACAGCTCGTGCAGGCAACAGTGTCAAAGAGCCAGCTGAACTTGCAGTGGCTGCCGCCTCTGGAGGCATTGGCAGAGCAGCTGGACTACCAGGTCCGCTATGCTGTGGACAACAGCCACGACTGGAAGGTAAGACGTGGCTAGAGCTCCCTCAAGCAGCTCTGCCCACCTCCGCTGCTGGCACATGGTCCACATGGGTTTGGGCAGGATGGACCGTGCTGCCCCTTGGCCACCCACAGCAGCTGTCATCTCCAGCTTGGCTCTTCCCCACAGGTCCTGCAGGTCCCACGAGCAGCCAGGAAAGAAGTCCTGGATCTACGGCCAGGTGCCCGCTACCATGCCCAGGTGCGGGCCCGACCCAATGGGCTGTGGTACCAGGGCAGCTGGAGCCCCTGGTCCAAACCTGTCGTGGTTGATGCCATGGACGATGCGGGTAAGGGCCAGGGTAGAAGCGGAGGCTGCAGCCAGAGGAGTCACATGGCTGAGGTCAGGAGACTGAGTGCTGGAAATGGGATGAGAATTGCCAGGCAAAGGGCAACAGGGAAGTGAAGGGCTCAGTGGTGTTTGGTCTGGGGAGGGCTACAGTGCCAGCAGTTCCACCTCTGATGCAGGCTGGATCATCCCGAGTGTTACAGTGTTGCCGCTGCTCTTCACAGGAGTGCTCCTGGGGCTGCGATGCACCTTCCCCTCCTTCTACAGGTAAGGGCCGTGCCGGGGGCAGGTGGAGGGTGTCCAGCACAAGGCCTGAGCACCCTGTCCGGGGGCACCTGGGCAGCCCAGGACCAGAGTTTGCCTTCTGACGCCCCCTTCCCCGTACCCAGCAACGTGAAGCAGAAGCTCTGGCCCCCTGTCCCCGACCTGCACCGCGCACTGGGCAGCTTCCTCCACGAAAGCGGCAAGCACGGCCAGGTGAGGGGCCAGGGCAGGTCCCACCGGCTGAGGCGCCCGGGGGTGGCTGGAAGGGCAGCCCCCACAGCACCCCCTCTGTGCCTCCCCAGGTGCATGCCTTCTACAAGCAGCCGCCAGAGGAGGCCGTCCTGCCCTGCCTGCTGGAGGTGCTGCCGGGCCCGCGGGGGGAGGCGGGCCCGCCGCCGACAGAGCACGCTGCCGGCCGGCTGTCCAGCACCGACATCGCCAACCAGTCCTACTTGCTCATGAGCGGCTGGGAGCCGCGCGGGCCGCCCTGAGCCGCGCCCCCCGCCCTGACATAAACGAGAATCGCAACCACCCGGCCTCCTCCCTCCTTCGCGGCGTCCCGGGCCTGGGGGGACGCGGAGCGGCACTGCCCTCCCGCCCCGGGCCCCGCCACACACACACTAGCGGCACCCGTAGCCGCCCGGCGGGATGAGCCCCGCCCCGCCTCGCTGTCCAGCCAATTGTGGCGCGGCGCGAGATGGTCGCCATTGGCAGCGCGCGGCGGTTAGGTTTGAAACAGCCAATAGGAGGCGTGGACGCGCGGGGTTTAAATGCTGCGGAGGAGGAGGAGGACTGTGCGAGTCTCAACCGCAGCGCGGAGGTGAGGGGTGGCCGAGGGGGGCTTAAGGGGCAGCCTCGGAGGTGCGGGGGAGGCTGTGGTGGAGTGGTCCTTGAGGAGCGGCCTGGTGCCGTGGGCGGGGGTTGTCCTGTGGTGGAGTGGGCCTGTGGGGGGCTGTCCTGTGGGCCCCCAAAGACGGCCTGGGGGGTGTGCTGGGATGGCGAGGGCCCCGAAGGGCGGCCTGGGGCTGTGTCCTGTGCTGAACAGGGCCCCGAGGAGCGGTCTGGGGGCGGGTCTCCTGTGGGCCCTGAGGTGCAACCGGAGGGGGGCCCCGGCGGAGCAGGGCTGCCGCCCGGCAGGGCTCCCTACGCGGGGCCCCGCTGATGCTGTTGGCCCGCAGCGCCATGGCGCAGTTCGTGTTCGAGACGGACCTGCACGGGTTGCTGAAGCTGGACACGCCAATCCCTAACGCGCCCCTAGCGCGGTGGCAGCGCAAGGCCAAGGACAGCGGCGTCCCCGGGCCCAGCCCCGCCGCCGGCTTGTCGCCCATGAAACCGGCCAACCGCTCCCACAGCTCCAGCAAGACACCGTCTAGGACACCCGGTGAGCGGCGGCGGGCAGCGGCATAGATTGTGTGGGGGAGCGGGGCCCTGGCTGTTTGTTTGTAACCGTCGGGCTAAGGGCTTCGTGCCAGACTATCCTAGTCGGCTTGCTGGTCAGGCAGGAGGAGGTGGGCTTCACTGCCTGGCCCCTGGGAGTCGCCCATCTTCTCCCCAGCATGAAGTGGGCAGAGCTCTGTGGACTGGGAGAACTGCTGATCTCCCAGCTGAGCCTTGCTGGCACAGCTGTGTGTTGGGACAAGTGTGGGTAGTAGTGTCTGCTGACAGTTTTACATGCTGTAACAGTATTTTTGCATCCTCCCCTTATCTGTGAACTCTGACGTTATGTTAGACCTGAAGAGTTGTCTCCTGCCAGTTCCTAACCAGAGCTTTGTGCAATTATGGGGGGGGAGCAGGGCAGGCGGTAAAAATATGAACGAGTTAGTTGTGACTGGATGGCATGAATTCTGAGTCCTGCTTGTCTAGAACTTGTCTGGTAGGTGTCATGTGGAAGAGTGGGCTTGCAGTCTCTTGAAAGCTCTAATACAGGTTGTTCAATAGTTGTAAGACAATATGTATGCAAATGCAGGTAAATCTGGATCCAAAATCCAGAGCACCCCAACAAAGGCTGGAGGGGATCGCTACATTCCCAACCGCAGCACTATGCAGATGGACATGGCAAATTTTCTCCTAACCAAAGAGAATGACCCCACTGAGGAGTCACCTACCAAGAAGGTGAGCCTGTTGCTAAGTTACGGTTACTACAATGATCACTACCAAACACTTAATCCTTCCTGGCCTTGTACAGTGAAGCAAACTATAAGTTCTATCATGGGTCTAAGGGCCCCAGCCATCACTGCCTCTAGCTCTGGGCTTCAGGATCTTGCAATGAGGTGGAAGGTGTAGAGCCTGCAGATGGAACAGGTACACAACTGCTACACAGGAGCCTGAGCACAGCTACTCTGTAGGGCTGTTTTCCTAGGTACAGGGAAAAGCACAAAGCCTTACCCCTCTGCTTTTACTCACTCTAGCCTGTGTTGCTTCTGATAGCAAAATTCAACTTTGGGCTAATGAGGCTTTAAAATGTAGCAGGCTACAGAGACACAAAGCTGTGAGCCTGTGCAGAGTGAAACTGCTGGTGGTAGCTATTCTAATACAATGTCTACATGGGGAGCTATTCTGGAATGTGTACACTGTGTTCTGAAATTTGTTTATGAAACATTTGGTCTGCTGTGGGCTTCTCCACTGGCAATGAGGCACTGAACTTGCCATCCTTCTGTATAGAAATGTGAGCAGGACAATGTGCCAATGTCTGAGGAAAAACTACTTTGACCTGCCTACCTGTAGCTGGCTTCCACAGCACAGCTGGACACCTCCTGACTCTAGGAGAAGGGGGCTTAGGTGTATGCTCTGCCAGCTGCAGTGTTAGGTGCAGCATGGGCTGTGTCTCACATGCATCTCACTGAGGGTGGTTTGTCTTCATAGGAGCAACAGAAAGCCTGGGCAGTGAATCTGAATGGCTTTGATATAGAAGAAGCAAAGATACTCCGCCTCAGTGGAAAGCCACAGAATGCTCCAGAAGGTATGATACAGGGTTTGTGTGAGTTGACTGAGCTGGGGAGACCTGGGAAGGGGAACAACAACACAGAGGCCCTCTGTATGTTCATGGAAGAGATCAACTGGCTGCTTCTTAGAACTCCTGTGCGTGCTGGAGTGTCCCTCCTTAGGGTTCCTGAGATTGAGAGGTGACACAACAGCTACAATTAATTTATTTAGAGAGGTTGAGATGACTGCCAGTTGCTTCCTTCTACTGCAGGTGGCAAACCTTCCTGGGGTCTGCAAAAGCTTCAAACTCTCTGCTGTGCACTTTGTAGCTTAACTGTTGCTAAATATAATTGGATACGGAAAAGCAAGTACTTGTCAGTTAAATTTGTGAATTCCCAGTGAATTAGGGAATTTGAGCTCCCACTGGTTCAGCTGCCAGTGATGTTAGCACACTCTGCTCTCCTGAGCTTGTCTCTTCTCTCAGGACTTCACTTGTGCTGGAAGGGATTTCTAGCTGGGTGAGCTGTGCTCAGCTGGGAGGAAACAGTGACTCAGGTTAACACAGCTGTTCCTCTGCATACAGGCTATCAGAATAACCTGAAAGTGCTCTACAGTCAGAAAATGACACCTGGATCCAGCAGGAAGAATGGCAGATACATTCCCTCAATGCCAGACCGGATTCTGGATGCACCGGAGATCCGCAATGACTATTGTAAGTAGGCTGCAGTGTTGGGTGCTGGGTGCTGAGATTGTTCTGTGCTGGGGTGCAGTTCTTAGGGAGTAACTGGGCTGTTCCAGTACCTCACACACTCAGGCTGGCACAGACCACTTCTGGAAGTGTCCCTGTGTAGCCTTACAGGAACAGTGGTCCAGAGAGCTGTGTACGTGACTTGGATCAGGGCTGCCTGACCCCATTAGCTGGGCATGGTGACACCCAGAAGGCTGCCCCTTACCTCTGTATGTATGTGCACATTTGGTGCAGGTGAAAGATCTGGCATGGGCACTGGTGAAGTGCAGGGCTCTCCAGATAAGTGCAGTGTGACCTGCATTACTCTTTCAAATTGTAGATCTGAATCTGATTGACTGGAGCTCTCAGAACTTCCTGGCAGTGGCTCTGGACAACTCGGTTTATCTGTGGAATCACACCTCTGGGGAGATTATCCAGCTGCTGCAGATGGAGCATCCAGATGATTATGTTTCTTCTGTGTCATGGATTAAAGAAGGAAACTACCTTGCTGTTGGCACAAGTAATGCTGAGGTCCAGGTGAGTGCAGGAGTAAAACTAGAGGTGTTGTCTAGGGGTGGCTGGAGCTGTGGGGCCTTGGGATGAAGGCTTGCCTAGCACAAGGAGGATGCAATGCACCCTGATCCGTCTTGCCTGGTGTGGAGTGGAAGTGTCCACAGCCAGGGACTGACTGCAGCATGCAAGGCAGAGTTTGGAGTGTTCTGACACCTGGAGTTACCCTCTGCTCTGTCGGCATGAGATCCAGGTTATCTTTGCTGCTGTACTGACAAGTCTGTGCAGTGAGGTTCCCAGGGCAAAGCAACAGGGCTGGGTTTCCTCATCCGCTGGAGAACTTATTGCTCTGCCTCTCTAGCTATGGGACATACAGCAGCAGAAACGTCTCCGAAATATGACCAGCCATTCTTCCCGTGTGGGGTCCCTCAGCTGGAACAGCTACATCCTCTCCAGGTAAAGCTGGGTGGGGTAGGGTGGGTGAAGGGCAGTGTCCAGCTGTTGCAGAGCAGTATCCTAGATTTGTGAGTAGTGGAGGCTTGGGATGGCAGGGAGGAGTTTCTGTCCTGGCTGAAGATTCTTACTCAGCCTGTGCTATTGGGGCTATGGGGAGAAGGCCTCTTGTGCTGAAGTTGTGAAGAGCTTCTGTGGCTGCTTTGCTCACACCAGCAGGCCAGATATGTTGGTAACACTGGTTGAAATCCAGTGGAAGGTATGACAGTCTTGCAACAGCACAAAAGTAGATTTTGGCAAAAATATGTGCCAGCCTAACTCTGCAAGCCTTCTCTCTGCAGTGGGGCACGGACTGGCCACATCCACCACCACGATGTCAGAGTGGCTGAGCATCATGTAGCCACGCTTGCTGGCCACACACAGGAGGTGTGTGGACTCAAGTGGTCTCTAGATGGCCGCTACCTGGCCAGTGGTGGCAATGACAACCTGGTGAACATCTGGCCAAGCATCCAGGGGGACAGTGGAGACTTTGCTCCTGTACAGACCTTCACTCAGCATCAGGGTGCTGTCAAGGTGAGTGCAGGGCTGTTGTGGGCATGTCTATGCAAGGCAAATGTGCAGCACTGGCTGTGCACAGGTTGCCTCTTGCATGTCTTACAATTAACCCTTTTCTCCCAGGCTGTGGCATGGTGTCCATGGCAGTCAAACGTTCTAGCCACTGGAGGTGGAACTAGTGACAGACATATCCGCATCTGGAATGTGTGCTCTGGCACCTGCCTCAGTGCTGTTGATACCCATTCCCAGGTGAGACATGAAGATAAACACCTTCTGGGAGGACACCTACTCAGAACTGCTGGCTCCTGAAGCCCAGAGGCACACAAAAGGAGACCATGCTCATCTCTGGGTGGTGAACATCAACACAAGCAGCTTGTCTTACCTGCATTACTGTCTCTCCCTAGGTCTGTTCTATCCTGTGGTCAACAAACTACAAGGAGTTCATTTCAGGCCATGGCTTTGCACAGAATCAGCTGGTTATATGGAAGTATCCAACTATGGCCAAGGTCACTGAGCTACGAGGTAGGCTGGGCTCCATGCCTGGGGAAAGGAGGGCTGCTAGAACCTGAAGGCAGCTGTAATGGTTTAACAGATGGGTGGTCTAGAGGGAGGCACTCCTGTGGGCTGCTGAAGAAATGCTGTTGCTTCAAATGCATGCCTAGGGTGTGAATTCATGCTGCTGAAGCATGGTGTGGGGACAACGATGCAAGCCTGGTGGGGTGTATGGGAGTAAATGTGAGCATTGTGGTAGAACCAAAGGGAGGCTAAGACATGTGGTGAACAGCTCAGCCCTGACTACACACCTCCTCCTCCTCAGGTCACACTGCCAGAGTCTTGAACCTGACTATGAGCCCTGATGGTGCAACAGTGGCCTCAGCAGCTGCTGATGAAACACTGCGGCTCTGGCGCTGTTTTGAGATGGACCCCATAAAGAAGAAGGAGAAAGAGAAGGCAAACAGTGCCAAAAGCAGCATCATTCACCAGGGCATCCGCTGAATGCACAGGGCTGTTGTAGGGAGGGGGGGAAACCTGGTTTACACATTGTACAGTGTTTTAAATGTTAATAAACTGCTTTAATTTAACTTTTTGTTCATGGAGGCTGATGGAAGAAAAGGCCATGGCTCAAAGAACCAAGCCTCTCTTCTCTGTGGGGTGGAGCTCTTGTTACTTAGGGCAGTCTTAAGCAGCCTGAGCCTAGCATAGCCCTGAAGTTCTGAGAGGACTCTGGTCAATGGCTGTACTTTTGTATCTGTCCCAGCTGTATCTCACCTGCCCCATCTTCATACTGACCACAAGTGCAAGAGCTCCACCAGAGGGGGAAGCTGTAGCCTAGATGTCAAACCTGTCACTTCCCAGGGCTCCAGCCCTGCTGTGGTGCTGGAAGTACTGCTGCTTGCCTTAGTTCCCAGAGCACTGAGCCAGCTCTGAACTGGCTGCTGCCAAGGTAGGGCCCTTTGCCACAGCCAGCTTGGACAGCATGCAAGAGACTCCCAAAGCACCATCAACCCACTGTGCAGCCCTTAGTCATATCTTTTTCCAGCAGCCCTCATCTCTGTCCTCCCCTCCTGCTGAGGAGAAGCCCCATTGCCAAGCTGAGGCTGTATGCAGGGAAGGGAAGCAGGCACCAAGGCTCAAGCTGACATTTGGTAGAGCTTGATTCCCCAGCCCCTGGAAAAACACATTTTTTCCAGGCTGTTATTCATAGGGAGCATCTTTGATCCTCTACCTGAGCAAGAGCCAGAACAGCCACATACTCTGCCTGGTGGAGCCATTGCATCTGAGGTTGTGGGGCTGCACCAGACCCATCAAGTGTGTCCTTCAAGCTGCACCAGCACAGCCAGGGGCTGCCAGGGACACTGCACAGCTGATTAGCAAGCACCCTGGCCTATGCAAAGCAGCTTGACAAAGCCTGTGCCTCTCCTCAGCCTGGGATTAGCTGAGGGTGGATTATTATTAACCATTTTCACCTTCCTGTCAGTGCAGTACCATGCTGTACCTGGCCCCAGGCTCCTGCTCTGCCTCCCAAGCTTTAAGCCAGCTGGAGCCTTCAAAGGTGGGCAGTGTTGGCACCAAGTTGTGCTGTGTGGAGGCCAGCCACAGTGCTCCCCCCACCCACACAGTCCCACACCTGTTGCTGATATGGAAGGCACAGTCTGAAAAACAGCTTGTAGCAGCAGGACTGTTGGTGCATCCCTATTTGGCCACCTGAGGAAGAGCAGGAGAGGTCCAAAGAAGGAAGAGGTAGCTCTCCATCCTCTTCAGAAGCAACTCCTAGGGCAGCAGCTGGATCCCACAGGGAAGGGCACAGGAACCCACATGCAAGGTTAGACTCTTCTCGGGAGCTGTACTGCTCTTGTAAAACCCTGCCCCACACTTCTTCAATTTGATGGTGGGATTTAGTACAGACTGGCCTTGTGCCTAACTTGCCCCCCAGCAGATTAAGGCTCCCTATGGTTCTCCAGCTCTGGAAGGAAGACTTTATATGCATGTATTTTCTTCACTTCCATATAATAAATTCTGTCTTGTCTCTCTCCTTAGCACATGCACACCCCTCAAATGTCCTCTGAGCATTATGAGATGGTGATGGTAGTGCAGTGTCTTCCCTTGGCCCCATACTGGTCCTACTACCCTGGAGCGAGGAGGAGCTGGGCAGTGACCCGGTAGGCCCAAGAAACACTGCCATATAAGGTGTGAATTCAGTTCAGAGCAGCAGCTCAGACTGACCATGACAGCTTATAAATTAAGGTGCCATAGCCAGCCCATGGAAAGATCACAGCTAATGGGAACAACTGGAGGAAGGGAGAGCAGAGCACACATAAGGAACAGCCCATTTTAAAATGCCAAGCATAAGTAGTTTAAAGCATTGTTACTATTTTGGGCAAAAGCAACAACAGTCCTTTCTTTCCTAAGAGCCAGCTGGAGGAGGGAGGAGGCTAGATGGGAAAAGCTCCATCTCAGCTGGACTTCACCTACAACTCCTGAAGTGCTGACTTCTGAGCTCTGAACTAAGGTTACACACCAGCAGGGACTATAACAAGCTGCCAGTCCCTGCCCACAGAGAAGCAGCAACAACTGGGAGAACACTACACAGAGCAGCCACCAGGTCCCATTTTAAGACTTCATATATATACAAGAGCATTGAGCCCTGTGAAGTGAGGTGATGGCCACAGGCAGTTAGGCACACTGGTTACACTAGTTTAGGTCACTTGAAGGTTTTACTGTTTTTCAGAGGGCAGCCTTGAGGTGTATAGCAGCTCAGGCAAGGTCAGCAGAGCTTTCCCCTCACACCAAGCCCTGCTCTAGGGCTGGACATCCACTCAATGCCTCCCACACTAAGCTGGAGGCCTGCTGGGCTGATACATTCCTCCCAGCAGGCTACCCCTACTTCCCAAGCCTGAGTCAGCACCTAGGCTGGTCTCTTTGCTCAGAAGAGCCCCAGTTACAAGGTGATGGGAAAGGCAGCACTGCACCCCAACAGTGCTGAAGGGAAGCCAGACTGTCCCAGGGGGTAAAGACAACAGAGCCCAGCCAGGCAAGGTGAACTGCTGTAGCAGGAGCAAGGCAGTAGCAACATAAACCTCTCTCTGACCAACTTGAGCTATGTTCTGCACAGATCCACACTGCAGGGACAGTCACAGGTGGCAATAGCTTTGGCAGCAGCAGGATGCAGAAAGCAACAGACTGCTGTTTCCCCATCACCTGGGTTTCCAGGGGCTCTATTCCCTGCTCTGTCACACTTCAGCTCCCCAGGATTTCTGAAAAGCAGCAGCTCCTCCTGGGCTGCTGGCCCTGGTCCTAACCCACACCCACACTCCACCCCAGCCATTCTTACAGAGGGTGGAGTCACTTTCACAACAGGAGCCTTGACACATTTCCTGCCCTCAGCACTGCTCTACCAAAGCACTTGCAAACAGGCTGCCATCTGCTTCACCAGCAGGCTGCTATCGCCCTCTCTCCCAACACACAAACCTTCTACACTAGCTGCTGCTCCCAGCTTTGTCTCCAACCAGTGAGCAGGACCAAGCACCTGGAACAGTTTCTGAGCACAGCAAGCCAAGAAAACAAGAGAACAGAGCCATTTCTCCTTCTGTCTGTTTATTTGTGATAGAAGAGCAGCCCCCTATAACAGGGCCTGGCTCCTTCACCTCCTCCTCAAGGCCATCAGCATGGTTTTGGTTACAGCCAGAGCAGGTGATGGGCACCAGGCCCAGGAGAGCTGCTGTACACCTTGCCCCAGACCCAGTCAGATGCGCAGAGGCAAGAGGTGCTCACTGCTACACCACAGCAAGGCACACTGCAACCATCCTCTGCTGCACTCACACTGGGCCAGAGCAGGAGAGCCCAGGAGCTGATTCTAGGGGCAATTATTGCTCAAGTCTTGAGTTTGCAGGAATGGAAGTGGTCCAAGACAAGGCTGCACTTGGCCTCCCCCACTCTGGAGCAAGCCACCAGCTGCCATACAGGTTAAGTGTGGCTAAAGCACACATGGAGCACCCAGCCCAGGCACAGAAATACAAGGCAACCTGGGCTTATCATATGGTGGAGGCATTTCAGGCTGTCACAACCCCTGCTACATACTAGGCACAAGGCATGTGTACTGTACTGGGCAGGTCTGGGCCCTTGAGTCCCATTTGCACTGCCCCTACATTCTCCACAGCCACACCCGAGTGCAGATACACCAGGGCAGGAACCCTCACCTGGGCACACAGGGACCAGAAGGGACATGCAGCACTGTGGCATGAACAAAGTGGCACAAGGCATGGTAGAGCAGGAGCACACATGCTTGAGCTGGCAGCAGCAAGCAGCCAGGGACAAGTCTGCTCATCCCTGTAGGCTCTGATGAGACAGGGAAGAGGAGAGGGCACCAGGATAGGGATCAGTCTCTTCTTTTGGTCCTACTCAGAAGGAAATGGCCCCCCAGGCAGAAGGGCCAGATGTAGGCACTTGGGGGAAGTTCCTTTGGAAACACTGGAATGGGACTGCAGCCCCACAGCTGTGATGCAGGCAGCTGCCTCTCTGCTCAGCAACACTGAGCAACAGCACAAGCCCCTCCAGGAGCAGGTGAGTTGCCCATGGCTGCTCAGAGCAGAGGGGCTGGGCATGCAGACAGAGGACAGCAGGGCTGGGCACAGGGGTACAACAGTCTGTAGGCACTTGACTCTGCTAGTGGCACCCAGGAGCAGGGGAACAGGTCCCAGCTGCCTCTGCCCCGGGGCTCTCATTGGCTCTGGGAGGGCCTTGCCCTCTAGTTGGCTTTGACCTTGCCATTGGTGACACTGCCGTTCTCATGGATGCTGCTACCATTGTGCTGGGCTGCTTGCTGAGCCACTCTGGGCAACCGCTTGCCCTTGGTGTAGGACTGGTACCAAAAGTTAGAGAAGAGGATGAAGAAGATGGTCCCATAAATCCAGATGAGGTGGATGAAGATGGGGAACTGGTACTGGCAGCTGGGCATGAAGTAGTACTGGGAGATGTGGACGGAGACAATCACAAACTGTGCCTGGGAGCAAGGCAGAGCAGGGACAAGTTATTAACGAGAGCAGGGTCATGGATCTCACTAGAGACCTTCTTTCTAAATGAAATCAATAGGCTCCTTTCCCCCTCCAAAGCAGAGGTCCTTATGGTGAGGCAGTGTAGCAGCAGCTGGAAGAGGCAGGCACAAGTCTCAAAGCAGCACGTGCCTCTCACCCTTCCAATGTGGCTGTGGCCCAGGGACATCTGGCTGAGCAGCATCCACAGCCTAACAAGGCTGGCAGGGCCATCAGAGGCCCACAGTGAGCCAGAGCTGCTAGGAACTGAGTGAGAGGCTACAGAAGAGACAACTATAGCTGCTGGCTACACCTTTCATAGGTACAAGAGTTGGCCTGCCCCTCCTATCAGAGGCTGAGGGCACATGCTCTGCTTCACAGCACAGACTCACCAGCTGGATGGCTGTGATGTGCTTCTTCCACCACAGGTACTTCTGAAAAGCAGGTCCTGCTGCTGAGAGCCCATAGTAGAAGTACATGACAACATGCACCATGGAATTGATCATGGCATGGAATGAGCCCATTCCCCCTGGTAAGATAGATTTTCATTAGCATACATCAATCCTCCACAGCAATCAGCACTGCAAGGAGCTCCAAGGAGCCCACCAACAGGGCCAAAAAACCCTCTCAGCATGCTGGGGCTAACCCCACCCTTTCCCCAAGCTGTGTGCCCAGTCAGTTTCCATCTCACCTGGACCAAACTTTGCTCCCCACCACCAGCTCCAAGGCAGAACAGAGTGGTGGAAGAGGTGCAAGAATGTGACCTGTTCATTCTTCTTCCGTAGGACAAAGATGACCTGCAATGAGAGCCCAACAGCATCAAGGACCTGCAGCCTTGGAAGTAGCTAGAGCAGGCTGGGCCACTAATTCAGTGTCTGATCTCAGTGATGCCTCCCCTCCACCCCCAAGCTCACTGCCACCACACATTTGGTCACCCCACAGCTTCCAGAGCTATAACATGCCACAAGTGGCCTCTGCAATAGCCCAAAGCACCTCCTTGGCAGTGATGCCAGACAGAAAGCACTACCAGGTGAGACTGAAAGGGCTGAAGAAAGCACCTACTCCAAGAACAGTGGGCCCCAACTCCCTGCCCAGCAAACATGACAAGGTCTCCTCAGTATCTCAGAAACTCACTCACCGTGTCTGTCAGTTCAATGAACTTGGAGAAGACAAAGAGCCAAGCAACACTGACCATCTGGAACAGAACAGGTTAACATTAGAGACTCACCTCAGCCTGAACATGCCCAGTGACCAAGGGTCTCTAAACAGTAACCCTGGGGTGAAACCAAGCACCAGAGACTAAGTACTCTGCCTCAGGAGAGACAAGTAGCTGTGACTTTGCTGTCCAAAAGTGCTAAAGACCATCTCCGCTTATTGGGAGAGGGACAAGAACTCACCCTGAGGGCCTTGGGGTCCTGTGAGAAGTCCACGGGGTCACATCGCCAGGTGTACCCAGTAAGCCACCCTGCCATCAGGAACTGCAACAAGAGCATCATCAGTCTGAGGCCCAACACATCACCCGCTGCACTTCCTAAACCCTGTGCAGAAGGGCAGAGAACAGCCTGCAAAAGGGCTCCCATCACCCACGCAGCCTGCATGCGCTCCTTTAGATATGCCAGAAAGCCTACTGCTGACAACTCACCTCATAGACTATGTAAAGTGAGAGTCCCACCAGAAAGAAGTTGTACAGCACCATGAACTTCTTCAGGTTTAAAGGCTTCCTGTTGGCCATTAGTCGGGGACCCAAGGATAGTACAAAGTAGACATATGCCAGAAGGATGCCCATCACAAGGAACGGGGACTGCATCAGTGGATAATCAGCAATGCGGGGGTCTGCAGAGAGAGCCATGGTGCCGAGCTGTTAGCGTCCTCACCCCAACCTGCTGCCAGCAATGCTACTGCCAGAGTGGAGGCAAGGACATGGCCATCCTGTTCTTCTAGAATAGGAGTGGAGGTAGGGGGGCAGTCTGGGAGCAGAGGCTGATGAAGCCAGCCAAACTCAGTAAGGTACAGCTGAAGCAACACTGCAAGGCAGCCTGGAGATCTTCTGCCCAGGAGGCCACGAGTGCCTCAGAAGGGCCTGCACAGGCATTGAGGCAAGACAACCTCACAACAGGCAGCCCCCAATCCCAGAGCTGCATCTACATCCAAGCAGAGGCAGGATGCAGCTAGACTCCAACTGTTTCAGGGATGCCAGACCACTCCCCTGTGCCTGCAGCAGTAAGGCATGTATGAGGTGCCACCTGCCCTCCAGCTGGGCAGAACCAAACACTCACCTGCTTTCTTCATGAAGTCCTGATACATGGTCACAATCCCCTCCATGGTGGCGGCAGTGTCTCTGTGGAGAGAGGAAGGGCAGATCTGGCAGCTGTTTTCCCAGGAGGGTAGCCTGCAGAGCACAGCTCTGCAGATCAGCAAATTTCAAGTGTCAGAGGTCCAGTCATGTGTATCTGGCCAGCACTGCACTCAGCTGATCACACACCAGCATCCACTTCCCAGCTGTACCACATGTTCCCCATTTCTCACTGAGCCTCATCCTGTCTCCCCAGCTCTGCTTGAAACACCATCATCCACCACCCACAGTCCTTCCAAGGCAGGATCCTAACATTTCAAGCCAGCTAGGAAAACTTTCAATCTCAGCACTGTATCCCCAGCCATTTGGTCTTTTTCCTGCTGTACAGGCTCAAGTATTACCACCCACAACCACCATGATGTTGCCACTAGGCTTGCTACCTGTACCCACCCAGCACACTGCTCTGCCTGACCCTGCTGCAACGTCTACAAGGGAGACACAGTGCTAGCCCCTGCTCTCTCTGGAGCAGTGCTTTTATGATCAGCTTTGGGTTCCTGCCCACTGATCCCTGCCAGAGAAGCAACACATCACTGGCAGACCCACTGCATGAAGAAGGAAAGCCACTGGTTCGAAAAAATAAAAATGTTTCTGGTGTCAGAGTTCCTGATTTTCTATCCTTGCACAAAACCCTCATGGTAAGAACTACCACCCCAGCACCTCAGAGGCTGGGTGCATCCTACTTGGCAATGACATTTCCACTCCCCTTCCAGATAGGGGGCGGTATCTCCAGGTAGTGCAGAAAGCCCCAGGAGGCTGCAGGGAGGACTGACACTCCTCACACTTGTTCAGCCTCACTATGGGCACACAGCACACCCTTACCCAGTCCCCTGTGCTCCCCAACCTCTCCCCAGCCCACAGGAGACTAGAGCAGCAGGACAGAAGGCAGAGCACAGGCTCAGCCTCACCTGACTCACTCAGGTGTGAGGGAGGCATTCCCCACAGCTGCCACCAGACACTCCACCTACCCCTTCCTCTAGGAAGGTGCACATGAATTTCTGCCTACAGAGGCCTGGGGAAACAGGTCCCCAGCCCAGCCTCCCCAGGAGGTTTGTTGCTGCCACCATCAGGAAGCACACAGCCTCTCCCAGACCAGCAGCTGAGAGGCTGAAGCCAGAGTAACCTTCCCAGTAAGGTCCCAGCTGGGAGCATCCAGCAGTCACTGCCACCTCAAGCCTGCACCAGCACTGCTCCTTCAGCTTCACTGCAAGAGGAAGAGTTCAGCAAAGTCCTCTTTGCTCCATCTAGGGCCCAGGCAGGACAGCAGCAGACACTACCTGTGCAGTGCTACCAAGCACCTACACAACAGGCTTCACTGGTTGCAATCTTCATGGGGGCCTGGTACATACTATTCTCACGCACCATTCTCTTCCAGCCACTGTAGTGCAGCAACAATGCTGGCTGTGTCTGCCCAGTCATACTCTCTGCTCTTTCAAACTGGGGGGTGCCACCCAAACTCTCTGCAAACAGCAGCGGGGTGGAACAGGTCTTCCTCTTCACCCCCACCCCCTGAAGTACTCATTCCTCCAAGCAAGGCTCCAAAGCAGCCTGCACAGTGATGCACCCCAAGGACAGAGCTCAAGAAGTTTTGCTGTGCTTCAGAAAGCACAGAAGGTAGTTGCTTTTACCACCTTGGAGGCAGCTGCAGCAACAGGGTAAAGCCCCCTCAGGACAGATCCCCACACTTCAGGTGCACCAGCAGAGCAGATGCTCACCTTCCCAACCCAAAGTTTCCAGGGGTTTAACAGCAAGTAATACTCACTTGTTGTATCACTGCAATACAAGTAACATTTAAGGTCTCAGGCACAGCCAAGATTATCCACTCTCCACATGCAGCAGAAGCCAGAAAAGTATAGCAGGAACTATGGCATTCTTGAGTGACTCAAGGCTCCAGCTGCAGGAAATGCAGTAAGTACAAGTCCTTAAAGCTGCTGAGCTTTATGCTGCTTTAATCACCAAGAGCAAGCTCCAAACTCGTCTGTCTAGTTTCAGCTCTCAACCACTAGTTCTAGCTACACCTTTATTTGCTAGATTGAGGAGCCCTCAAGAGTTGGTTCCCAGCACGCATACCTGACCATCCAAGCTGTGTTTATCATATCAAGCTGAATGAGTCAACCTTACTACAGGTCCAGGGCAGAGACAAGACTCCTGTGGAGTACTTGCCTATTTGAGCAGGCTAGGATGAGAAGACAGTATCAGTCATTCACCAGCTCAGAGCTATATCTCACACTGCAAACACCTTGAGCTCAGGCACTACAGATTACTTTGCTGACCCTGATTACCAGCAAGGCTTCAGCACCACAGGCCAACTAGGACCCCAGCTCAAAACAATTAAGGATCTCAGGACACTGGAGACTTGGGTGAGAAGACTCGTACTGCAGTTTTGTCCTGACCTGCTAAAGGCTGCATAGAGCACACAGCAGATAAGGGTCATCCTGGCAGCAGCCCTGAAGAACTATCCTCCCTAGCAGTGGAAGATGCCCACTTCAACCCAGCTCTAGCACAACAGTCCCCACCAGTGTGAACAGCAACATGTTCCTGTTCCCATGGGGATGTCCATGCTCTGTGTCCCCCACGGAGATGTCTTGTGAAGCATGTCCAAACAGTCCTACAGCCATACATGCCACAGGAAGACAGGAGGCACTGAACTTGTCCTGAACTTCGGCTCTGGACAAGCACCAGGGTAGAACTAGCACAATTATGCTACAGGCCCTTATCAAAAGGAACTATGCATTTTTCAGCTTTCCTACACAGAGCAATCACATTTCCAGGGAACCCCTGAGGTCTTCTTTACAAGCCCTGGTATCCACACTGGCATACTGCGTAGTCCTGCATTAGAAGCCGAAGTTAGCCTTTGCTTAGTGAGCAGACTCAGGGTTGTATCACCCTCCTTTGTCTCCCAAGGGGCAGCCACTAGCCTTGGGGTGTTGGCAGCTGAGCTGCAAAGTGGGAACTGTAGAGCAGGCTCAAGCATTACCTCCACTAAGCAGGAGGATGCAAAGCACACTGTCCTGCCTGAGCCATGGTGGCTCCATGCCAGCCTGCTTCAAGCAAGGATTTTCCAGCACAGAGGAGCAAGCACTTTGGAACCTGAAGTCACCTCTGCCATTTCCTCTGCACAACACCTTGATGTCCCTCTGCATTTTGAAAGGAGTTCACCATCCAGCCAGGCATCTGCTCTTACCACCCTCCACGCTACACTGCACATCACACACCACAGGTGTTTACAGCTCAGTGGTTGGTATCTGTCCTCTCTGCACAGGGGAGACACTCTCCTTTGACTGTTCCCAGATCCTGATCCTCTTGGGCAAGGAGCTGGGAATGAAAAGCTGAGCCTTGAACAAGTGAAGCCAAGCAAACAGGTCCAAGCACCCCAAAGCATCAGGAACCCCTGGGGCTCAAACACACCCTGCATGATACCTAGAGACCTTGCAACACATCTCCTTCCATCTCTCATCAACAGGATGTCACTTCCCCAACAAGAGGGTTTCCACTATTTGCAAACCAGAGTATGAGACCACAATCTGTCCCAGCATCAAGGATTAGATACTTGCTTACACCAAGCAATGTGTACACCACATATATCCAACAAGCTATACTGCCAATTAGTGCAACTTCAGCGAGAACAGCAAGGCCCTTTATAACCAGCAGTCAGACCAGAGCATTGTGAACTACGTCAGAGACCAGAGCTCAACATAGTTTTGTTACCAGCCTCACAGTGTGCCTCTCTCCCCACACAGCAACCATCTGCAAGCAACAGACTCATTCCCAGCCATCCAACACCCAACACTCCTACCCCCTCAGCATTCAAGTCAGGAACCATACCTGTAATAAGTGCAATGGAAGCCACCCTGATCTCCCCAAGAGTTTAATTACAGGCAGCACCAAAACAGTCTGGTAGATGGCCACAAAGCTGCCACCCCAGGGAGAACTAGCACAAGGCCCTTGCTGAGCTGGCTAAAGCAGGCCTGGCCCCTGTGGAGCTCCCAAGGGAGTAGCAATCCTCAAAGGTCAGGAGATAACCAGTTGGCTAGATATCAACCTGTCCCACATCCCTGGACCTACAAGCTGGCTACAAAGCTTGTTGCCTGATACAGCTTCAAGCTCCACAGCCTCTTAGGAAGAGGCATCTTCCTCCCCCAGCTCCCCATGACAGCACCTGCCACTCAGCTTCCTGGAGCTTCAGAAAGTCCCTGTAGGCTCCATGAAGTCCTGCACACAGCTCCATGCTCCCAGGGAGCACATTCACCAGCAGAGCTATGGGTCCTGTAGTTCTGAAATACCTGTCAGCAGCAGCTGACATCTGGAAGAATGGGACTGACCACCCCAGGGTCTGGTGACCCCACACCAGGCACAGACAGGGCTGTGTACAACACAATAAGGCTGGCACCTCAAAACTTCACCAAGAGCTGTCAGTCAGCTCCAGAAGATTTCTTTAGCTTATACACAATTGAATCCAGCAAGATGAAAAACACAAAACCATGTCTGCCCTGAACAACACATGAGCAGCAAGGCAGCCAGAGCAAGACAAGAGGCAGAAGAGGCCCAGACAGCCCAAGCACCAAAACCCTGTTCTTTATCAACTCTGCAGTGGGATCACTCCAAGACTAAAGCTTCCTGTGAAGCACAGAAAACTATTTGGATTTCCTCCTGCTGCTGCTCTGTGCTCAGGTGAAAGGGAGAGGGGCCTGTAACCACAGTGCACATTTGCTTCACACAGGGCATCTCAGGACACCAGCTCAACTACATGCAGCACAGACCACTCAACAGGAGAGCCACATTCAAGTACGCTTACATTACTGCTAACAATTTCAGCCATCTGAACTGAAGACTCAGCAAGGCACTTGTCCACATGCTACTGAAGTCATGTTTCTCCCCTCAAGAGAAACCAAAAGCCTGAAGAGACGCCTGTGCACCAGCTCATAGAGCACAGAAAACCAGTCTGCCAGGGGAGCATAAACTGCTATGTTTCAAGCATGGAGAGTCATACCAGCGGATTATGGCAGAGCAGGAAAGTAGCTCTCCTAGCCTGACACCTTGGCTCTGAGGATTCAGGATAGACTCTGATCAGTTTGAGGACAACCAGTTCCAGAACTCTGTCTACAATGTAACTACAAAGTCTACAAGGAGACTTCACACTAACAACCACCAGGTAAGTTCTGCTACTTGAATCACATTCATTTGTCACTTCCTCTGGCTCAGCTACTTCATGCTGAATGTCAAAGGACACTAACAGCCTGGTACCACATGCTCTGCATCAGAATACTCTGAAGTCAGTATACAAGGACTGTGTTCACAGGGGAGGGAAGTAAACTCTCAAATCTTTGAGATGTAACAGCTCTTGCAAGAACTGCCATCGCAGCCGGTGCAGGAGTCACACTGGCTCCAAGTGGCAGGAAATGATCTGCCTGAAGTTGTGGAGTTTCCCCATCTTTACCAAGTGTGTGATAATACCCTACCACTATCTCATGCAGTAAACTCCTGAGGCCTTTGGATAGCATCCAACAAACAGATTAAGCTCTCTCCTTTCCATGCTTGCAGCAAGCAGTGAGAGCAAGGGAAGACTCCCAGATTAGCAGGCAAGCTCTGCAGAGCCTAGGCAGTCAGCATGGCACCTCAAGCTCTCAGCAGAAGGATCAAGCCCATTGCAACAGGGCACTGGTAACCTTGTACAAAAACCAAGGCACGTGATCGGACTTCAGGGTCCCACAAGAGCACACGTTGCAGCAAAAGGTCTATATGCACAGCACACTTATTTCAGAGATAGCACCTCCCCCCAAGCTGATGAGGCAAGCTCTTGGAGTAGGCTTACTCCCTATGACATTCAACACTGGTGGCTGTGTATTCAGGGCACTGATACCAGTACAGAGGAGAGCAGCTGGGGAAAAGGCAACATTGGACAGAAAGTTTGACATAGCAAGGAACAAAGGAATAAAGTGAAGGAAAGAAACAAAGGTTAAGATACCTACAGAAGTAGAAAATAAGGTTATTTCCTTTCCGAGCTAACCACATTGAACAGTGTCCACTCCCTCATGCAGCACCAGGTGAGGTGGGAAGGAAGTGGAAATGGCTGAACTCCCTTTCTGAAGTGATGGCACTCAGCAGCTCCCCAGGGGGCATGAGAGGACACTTGGGAAGAAGAGAGCTAGACAGGCAACAGAGGAAGGTAGGCACAACTACACCAAGCAAGGCCAACTCCTGACACCTGCTTCTAGAAATAGGTCAAGCCTTCTAAAGCCCTCTAGCAGAGAAACACAGAGCAACTCCTATCTGGAGATGGGACAGATTGTACCAGAGCATTCATCTCTGGTTTCAATCATCATGCAAGTGTCTCACTACAAGCTCCACCTCTGTTCCCACAGCAGTGTCTGTAATCATTACACAGTAATGATTACTGTGCTCTTTTATCCCAGCTTGCATCAAAGAAAGTGTGGCCAGCAGGTCAAAGGAGGCAACCCTCCCCCTCCACTCCTGAGATCCCACCTGGACTGCTGCATCCAGTTCAGGAGTTCTCAATGTAAGAAAGACATGGACCTGTTGGAATGGGTCTGGAGGAGGGCCACAAAAATAATCAGAGGGCTGGAACACCTCTCCTACAAAGGAAAGCTGAGACAGTTGGGGTTCTTCAGCCTGGAGAGGAGAAGGCTCTGAGGAGACCTTTTTGTAGCATTGACCTATAAAAAAAAAAAAAAAGATGGGGACAGTCTTTTTAGCAAGGCTTGTTGCAACAGGAAAAGGGGTAATGGTTTTAAACTAAAAGAGGGTAGATTTAGACTAGATAAGGAAGAAGTTTTTTTACAGTGAGGGTGGTGGAACACTGGGACAGGTTACCTGAGAGGTGGCAGATGCCCCATCCCTGGGAACATTCAAGGTTACATTGGATGGGGCTCTGAGCAAGCTGCTCTACTTGAAAATGTCCTTGCTCACTGCAGAACTAGATGACCTTTTAAGGTCCCCTCCAATCCAAAGCATTCTATGATTCTATAATTCTACAATCCAGGCCTGTGCATTAATTGGACAGGTGTACCAAGACAAGATGGGTATTAAAAGTCCACAAAGTAAGGTGCAGAAAGGAAAGACTCCTAAAATCCCTCCAACAGATCTATCTGGACCATTCAAGAAACCCAGGTGTGAATGCAGAGGCACTTCCCATTGAGACAAGGGGTCACTGCCTGAAACTCACCATGACATCAGCTTTGGGCCCTGCTACCCTCTGCACCAAGAAGGTAGTGCAGTCACACAACCACCTTCTAACAGGAGAAGTGCATGTTCTGACAGTACCAGAGTTGTCACACTTCAGCAGCACAGTGTATGCACCACAGATACCAATAGGCATAAGGCTTAATAGATACCTTTAACAGGGCCCTCCACACAAAAGACACACATTAAGCCTGATCTCCACACAGGTGCAGATGGATCACTCAAAGCCAAGACTGTTGCTCCTACTACTGGTACTGTACAGATAAGAAAAGCCTCTTAGAGTTAAGTAGAAGCAGCACAAGATATAAATCTGCATGTACACTGAGCAAATCTATTAAGAAATCATGAGAGCAAGCTAGCTGATCTGACCCACAGAGTAAGAGCACTCCTTGCAACAAGATTAGAGAACTTGCTGCCACAGTAACAGCCTACCACTCTGATCCATCCCACAGAGAAGAATCAAGCAGAAATTAAATACCCTGAGAGATATTAAGGGAAAAATCAAGAACCATCAGACCCAGTTACCACCCCCACCATTCCCAAGCCACTAAAGACTCAGATAGCATCCAAATACAGGCCTGCTGGGGGGGGGGAGCTGGCTGTGGCAGCTGCAACTTGTCATCTCTGAGCAACAGCAGCCTCACACCTCCGGTACAGAAGAGCCCTGGCTCCTGGGGACCAGCTCCTCCCTGTAGGAGCCCAGGCTGCCTCACCTGTTTGACTAGCAAGAACCAGACTTTCCAGCCCAAGTACTCCTACCATCTGACAGCCAGTAGGGCACATGCTAGCACAGATCCAACACAAAAGCACAGAAACAGGAAGATCTCTTGGGCCATCACAGGGACCACTCCCAATATCCCCTGTAAGCTTCTTCCTAAAGAAAAGATCTCAGCTTGAGTGTTGAGCATGCTGTAACTTCAGCAGAAAAAGGAAAAGCATTCACCTGCAGCTTTCAAGGACCAAACCAAAAATGCAGCAATACACTTGTGCTTCTGATGCCAGCTTCAGTGTTTCCTGGGGATGCAAAACTTTGCTCCATCAGGAGAGAAAGGAGACACTATGCCCCTTGAATAAGCTTACTTATTTTCACCTCTAAAACATGGTGCAAGATACCTCTATGACATAGCGATTTTTTGCTCCCCTAGTCTCAATTTTAACAGTACTTTCTTTCATACTACGTTTCTGCCCTGAAGAACTGTATAATAACCCACCGTCTAACAGACTTTCAGGAAACAGAGGTGAGAATACAATGCAGGGCAGGACTGTGAAGACCTAGGCTGTGTGGGTGGCATGGTTTAATCCCCACAGCGAGATGCAGCAAGTAGATGCTGCAACAGCTGGCATTGTGCTACTTCTCATAGGAACAAGCTGTCAGTAGCAGCTCACACCCATGAGCTAGAGGGGCTTCCTCAAGCAAGTCAAGCCCCAAAGGTTCAGTCAAGTCTTTGATTTTAAATCATACTCAAGAAGCTGCCCAGCAGGTCTGGTGGGAAGGTCAGCTTCATCCAGACAGGAATCTGCCCCAGTTGCATTCTGGCAGATGAGAAGATGGTCAATTTGGGGCAGCATAGCCAATCCTGGCCTCTGAGAGGGGAAGAGATGCTCTGAGGGAAGGCACTAGCAGGGAAAGCACCCAGTGTTGTCCCGCACTGCCCACTGAGCATAGGAAGGGGTATTCACCACATTTTGTCCTGCCCTTGAGACTCCAGAATCAAGGTGGTTAGTCACAGGGAAAGCACTATGGGAAGCAGCCTGGGCACTGAGGCATACAGACCGCTACCCCCAAAACCTCCCCTCCTGTCACACTGCCTATGTATTTACACTGTTTCATTTAGCCTGTTTCAGAAATTAAAAAGAAGTAGCATTATAAGCTGCCCCTTCATTACAACAGAGGAACACATAAGAGACCTACAGACCAAGTCCAGTACTCCCTGTGGAAGGTCAGATGAGCATTTGGCCATGATTATCAAATCCGCAGCTGCCCAGCAAGTGCAGACCCCTATGCATGACTCCTATGCATGACCACACACCAGTCCGAGGTGAGCTTGCAGCCAGGCTACTGCTGCCACCAGGAGGGTGACAGTGACCTCCTCCTCCCACTGGTGTTCCAGAGCCAGGGCCAGAGGGAGGCCAAGCACCTACACGAGCCTGCACTCAAAGCTAACATTGTGTCGCAGCAGCGGGGGAGGCCTGGTACTGCCACCCTGCCCGGAGGAGGAGGGAAAAGCCATCTCAATGGTACATTGATGCTGAAGGCTGTGTAGGAGAAAACTCTCCGGCCACCGAGCAGCCGATGCCTTCCCTCACCCTGCTGCAGTGAAGCCCCGGCAGACCACAGCCCTCCTCAGCTGTTCGACACCCCCGCAGCCTTCAGCCACGGTCGAGCCCAGCGGCCGCATCAGGATGGAGGTGCCACGGCCCCGCACAGGCCCTACTCCCACCTCTACGGAGCTCCGGCACAGGCCCGCGGCCCCACTGCTGGCTGAGGGGAGCGCCGAGCCCCCCAAGGACCCCTGCCCGCCGCCTCCCGGCCCGAGAGCGGGAAAAGCGGGCGGGTCCCGGCTGGGCTCGGGGTGGGGCGCGCCGGGGCCTAGCGCCGCTCCGGGCCGCAGAAGCGCCCTGATGCGGCCCGGCCGAGCGCCGGCACAGCCGCCAACGGGGCCTGCACTGCCGGGTCCGGGGCTGCCGTCCAGCTGAGACTACGAAAAGGGGCCGCTACGCGACACACCAGCGGCCGCTGGCGCCAGGGAGGTTCCGCGCCACCGCCGAGGCCGCTGGAGGGATTAAGCCGCCCTCCAGCGAGCCCCGGCCGCGGCCTGCGCGGTGCCGGGCCCGGCCGGACCAGTCACGGTAGCTGCCCCCAGCCCCACCGGCAGCGCCGGCGCTGATCCCTCCCCAGACGTTCGGCAGTCACCAGAACTGACCCGGAGAGGAAACAAACCCCTGGCTCGGGGCCCATCGCTGCTGGCAGCAGAGAGGCAGCCTCGGCGCAGCCAGGACCCTGTCCCTAGCACGGCCGCCGGGCAAAGCCCTGCCAGGCAGAGTGCCAGGGGGCCTGTGCCCGGGCGCATAACCAGCGAGTAGGCAGCCCTGGCTCCCGGCGGGCTGGGAAAGCATCCCAAGCACCGCACTGAGACGGTGCCGAGAGGACGGCTCAGGTATACGACTGCCCTGGAGATGGGCAGCCCGGCTGCGGGAAGGGAACTGCACCCCTCCTGGGCACCCCGGAGGGTGGTCTGGGGCAGCCGCACCAGGCCGTGAGCCGGGGGCTCCCGGGAACATGTAGCTCCTCACACCACCGGAGCCCTGTTGCTCTGAAAAACTACTTCAACAACCCAACTTGGGCTCCACTTATCTTCCTCTTTCTGACCCAGGCAGACCTGCACGCCGCTGGCCTGTCACAAGGATCCACGCCGCTGTACTACCCTCCCCTCCGAGGGGTGACAGCCGCCGCTAGCGTCTTCCTGCCTAGTGGCAACCGCACCCAGCCTCACCACCTGCCAAGGGCATTTCGCAACACCCATCCCACCCATCAGGCCACGGCCTCCCCGGACTCATCCTACCACCCGCTTTAGTGATGGGGGCACCACCCACCTCCTCCCGTGCCCCGGAGCATCTCGGGTGACAGGAACACTGACACCAACGCGAGCCTCCTCCAGGCTCTTTCACTCCTGTAGGCTGTTTAGCAGGTGCCAAGCCGGCACATGGACTCACCAGGACAGGGCTCATCATCCGTGGCAGGCAAAGCTTCAATCCTAAAGCAGCTAAACCCCACTAAGGCCTCAGCACTCCCCTGCTCTCCAACAACCTTCAGCAAATAGCCCCAAAGGCCCTTCCACACCAACCCACAACCAAGCTCTGACACCTCCTCCCAAGTAACCCCGAACTCCTCACCCAGAAAGTCCAGAAGAACCCCTGGGAAAGATCAGGCACCCCTTAGCCCAGCCCCTCCAGACAAGGCTGGGCCCAGCACCCACCGCCCTGACGGAGTCATCAACCCCTCCCACGTGCACTCAGCAGCTCGCAGCCGCACACACTCACCGCTGGCCGCACCCCAGTGTGCCCGCCACCACCGCGGCCCCCGCCGTTAATAGTGCTGCCCTAC
>VYZX01020777.1:38462-141593 GCA_013401335.1 Brachypteracias leptosomus | reverse complement strand
CCCCCCCCGCGCCCCGCCCCCGGTGTGCCCCGCCCCCGCCGCGCCCCCCGCCGTTAATAGTGCTGCCCTACCCCCCTCGCCAACGCTGATTGGCCTGGAGGGGCGGAGCTCGCCCCTCCAGGCCAATCAGCGTTGGCGCCGCGGCCCGCCCATTCCGTGGCCACGGCCACTCCGCCAGCGCCTGCCGAGCCGGGCTGGGCAACTCGCTGAGATTTTGAGGGCGGGCTCGTCTGATTTTTAGGGGCGAGGCGGGTGTCTGGGGAGGCCGAGGGGCTGCGACAGGAGGGAAAACATGGAAAATGGCCGAGAAAAGGCTCGCGGATCTGGGCGGGGTGTGGAGGGTTGGCTCCAGGGCGGTGGTGAGGGCATGAGGCAGATGGACAGTTGCACTCAGACCAACCTCTGCTCTGGTGCTCATGAGGTGGAGCAGGTCCTGTCGCAGTCCAGACAGACTGGCCATAGTTCACCCCAGCAGGCAAAGCAGCAGCACAGTGGGCAGAGAGGCCTGGCAAACCCTGGGTCATCATCTGCAGTCAAGACATCTTGATCACACCTTCACAAGCGTTCACGGTCAACAGGAGGCCCTCAACCTGGGTGGTTTAGGTAGACTCTTCCAGTCGTATGCTTTTAGGAAACAATCAACTACGGATCAATAAACAAGTGGCTCACATATGCTCATTTGAGGTGTTGAAAAAACAAGTAGATGTGGCGCTTTGCGACATGGTCTAGTGGTCAGGGAGATGTTGGGAGGAAGGTTGGCTTCATGATCCTAGAGGTCTTTTCCAACCTAAATGATTCTATGATTTTTTTCCCAGTGACACCACAACAGTTACTGAGAGCATCTGGAAACACAGGACAGAGGACACTCCAGAGACACCAAGTTTGACTACATGTAGTTTCCAGCACCACTTCATCCTCTGTTGTCTTCACAAGCTTATCAAGCTTCATCTCAAAAAGGGGCTGGGCTTTGACTGGCGCTTGTCTGATCTGATGGCGGTTTCAGAATTCACTATTCTAATTGTTAGGAATCATCTTCTCGTTTCCAGCTTGATTTGATGCATGGCCAGTTAATATCCATTTGTTCCTGTGCCAACAGCGTCTTTTATCTCACATAGATCCTTACCTTGGATTTATGCTCCAATGTATTTGTAGACAGCAAATCATCTCCCTCTCAGCCATTACATGGAAGACTAAACAAGTTTTTCCAGAACTTTCTTACTACCCAGCCTCTCCCTGCACCTAATGCCATGGTATTTTTCCGGACAGGCTGCTGTTCAAGTTCCCTCACCCAAAGATGGGTGACCAGGAATGGTCACAGACTTTGTGCTCACCTGGGGAGAATTCCCCATCCAGCTGCAGCCACGGCTGCATTCACCCTTCTCAGTCCCACTCTGCAGTGACTGCTCAGAGTCACTCTGGCTGGTTACTTCTTTAACTCCTCTTCTTCAGGTGCTTGCAGCTCACTAAGCCCCCAAAATGAGATAAAGAACTCTACTCCTGGTGACTTTCATGCCTTTTTTTTGGCGGTACAACATTCCTTTGCTTTCCCCTAGAGTGTCAGTGGACCACAACATTCTAACTTCATCAGCTTACACCTAAAATTTGTGCCAGTCCTTCAGGAAATCTATGAGGTCATCCACAAAGTACCTCAATAGTTACCTTCTGCGTGTCCTGATGTGCTCCCTTTCACCAGGCCCTGCTTTCATCTTGACCTTAACCACTCCTTCCCACATGACATTCCTGTGCTCATTTCTGCCCCAACATCTACCAAGGGTCCCATTTGGTCCCAGGTTGCCAGCTGCTTTCCTGGAGTCCACCCAGGACCTACAGCTTTATAGAAAGGCCTTTTTAACTCTCAGGTTAGTCAGACACAATAGACTGTGTTTTATCCCACTTTCCACTTCCCGTCCATGTGCTACATTACTCTCTAACTGGATACTGCTAGCACCAGACTGGCAGGCCGGCAGGCATCTGGATCACTATTTCTCCCTTGTTAAGTGTAGACATCAGTCTTCCTGGCTATGCTTCACTTCTTTTTTGTCATTCTTTTATTTTGCACCATTACTCTATTTTTAGCTGATTCATGGTCCAGTTCAGTGGAAATCTTGCTGTACTCTTTGTCATGAAATGAGAGATCACCAGTGGATTCCTTCACATTCCCTACTAGATACTTTTCCACCTGGTATCCCAGATCTCATAGCTTTCTCCAAGCATTCCTTCTGTCTTCTGCATCCACTCTTGCTGGCAGGCTTGCTAGGCTCTAACAATGCATACCAAATTGCACAGCCCAGCTTCTTCCTGTTATTGGAATAAATTTCCAGGTCACTCTCTTCTTTGAATGCAATTTCTTTCTTCTCTCCATCAGCCCTGGACTTTATTTCTCTGTTGTGCCTGTTGTCTCACCATTATGGCTGTGCAGTATTTGCTCTTTAGCTTTCCCTTTCTACTTCATCTTCTGTTTCTCCTTTGTTCTCCAACAAATACTTTTTTCCATTTCATTTCTTCTTTATGAATTATTTTTTCTTTTCACACTCACTTGTTTTGATGGGTTACCTTTGTCTGCATGTCTGCCTTTTTTTACTTCTTGTGCTCAGTGGTTGTCTGCAGTTCCTTGGTGTTCCCCCTTCCCACCATAACACCAGAGTTGCAGCAGCATGGGCAAGAGCTCCAGCTGGTGTGAGGACCTTGGTCTGCCAGAGCACCCTGGCTGCGGGCGAGTGGATCTGGCGCCATGCTGGCCCAGTTATGGCTGGCCAAGGAGGTGATGCAGAGTCCCCTCCTAGCCCCTGGGGACAGGCCCTCAGCAAGGACTTGACTAATCTGCTGCATGTTGTGGATCTGGGTTTCTGCCTTCCAGCCTCTTTAGAAGCAAGATAACAGAAGCACATGTAGCAAAGAAAATCCCTCAAAAATGAGGGAGGTGAGGATGAGGTAGACAAGGACAGAGTAATGTGAACTGTTGTGTACAGCCTCATGTTCCCCAGGTGTCTGGAGAGAGACTTTTATAAATGGATAATCTTCTGCTTCCATCTTGAATCCTGCCTGTGTGATCTGAAAAGTGGGAGAAGGAGAGAAGCTGTTTGCAGCCAGCCAAGTGTGTCACTCTGACTGCAGTCTGGACTGCCAAACTGGAGATGATCATGTCACAGGTGTGCACAAGGGTATCCTTCCTGCACCAACCACTCCTGCGGCCAGCAAAACCCTGAGGGCTTAATTCTTCACCTGCAATTCAGGAAACAACCTGGCTGTTGTGCTCTTGGTCACAACAGCCTGGGCTGCACCAGGCTCCAGTTTGGGAGAATTTAAGCTCCTTCCTCCATTGCTTGTCCTGGAGAGCAACACACCATTTCCACTGTAGCTTTACTGGGGGTCTTGCTGGTGCTTCTCAACATGGAGATTCAATTAGATGGAGGTGGGCATGTGTCTCTGCACTCCTGCTTTCCATTCCACCCACCAATCTTTGTCTTCTGCTTTCTCCTTGCTTCTTGCAGAGCCTGGTGCACCTCTCTCCTTGTCTTGGTGCAAAAAGCAGGCATGCACTAATGCAACGTGCTGAAAGCACAAAGATGGAAGCCATCATCAGTGCAGAGAATTATCAGACTATCAGATGGGAAGCAATGAAAAAGGAATGAAGTTCAATGAAAGGGATTTAGTAATAATAATTTCGTCTGCATGTGATGAGCGATGCTGGTGCAGCTTCTCAGTGTTGCACCTTTTCTAGTGCCAGTCTTGAAGAGTGGCACCATGCAGCTGGGTGGGGAAAGGGGGATTTCTGCCCCTCCAGTGCTAAGTTTCTCAGTTTTTCTGACAGAGATGGAAATTATCAAAGTCCTGACTTTCTGGAGAACTGAAGTATCTTTTTGATCATGTCTGATTTATATAGTAAGCTTATATTCTCTTATTCACTGAATTTATAACTAGAACTTTTTTTAATATTGAAAAAATTGAATCTTGATGTTTTTATGTGGCAAAAACATTTACATTATACAACTTGAAAAATCTAAAAGATAATAAAAAAACCAAATGAATTTAGTGGAATTAAACACGTGTACTTGGCCCTGTAAGTTTTCCTTAACATATTTGACATCACAATTAGCAAGTTAGCAAATTCACCTACCTTATTATATTTGGGGTGTGAAAAGACAATTTCCAGATCTTCCCATCCTTTTGTTTTTCATCCTGAAAAGCCAGCAATTTTGCATGTGATGGGATAAAAACACTGAATATGAATTGGTGCTAAAACACTGAGTGTAAATTGGCTGTCTAATGTTGTCTAACCCTTCTCCCTTTCTCCTGAGGTTAGACCCTAAAGCACTATTGACCACACATCTTTGCTGTGCACCTTCTCTGTGACTCCATGACAAAAAAAATGACAAGTTTATTATGCTGGCAACCACAAAACATCCACAAAATGCTCCTATACCACCTCTGTCTATATTGAGGGAATATTTCATCACCAATAAAAGTGGAGGCAGTTGACATTACTTGAAGCCTGAAGGACCATTAAAAGCCATAATGTCATTTTGCCATTTCAACAAATGGAGGTGAGCAGACAGGCCATGCTTTGCTAAGCTCAGGCTGATGTGCTGCCTCCTTCCATGGTTGGTATCAGCATAGAGTGACTCATCTTGCGCAAACTTTTGTCTGTTAGGCTGATTACATCATCCTGTCAGTAAAGGCCAATTACCCCATTGCTGTCAGTGTTGTCCTTTCCCCCTTCAGTCCTGGAATCTGAAGTCCCTAGAAGCCCCTCAAGCTACCAGAAAACGACTCACAATATTTCTGTAGCCAGCAGGTATGAAATCACCCTGCTGAAACCCCTACTGTAATATGGTGCTGTAGTTTTAGTTTAAAACATCACCTGGAAAAAGGCACACCATGAGATAAAAGAGAAGGGAGAAGCATCCCTGGGAAGCTTGCAGGCACCGCGGTGGTGTGATGGAGCAGAGATGCTTTGATGGCAGACTTTCGCCCTGGTGTGTTTAATTGCTGGACTTTGCCTGCCCCAGCCCGGGTGGGCAGCTCACATGACTGCGGTCTCCTGCCAGGATGAGAATTCTTGATCAGCTGCATAAAAGCCAGCAGTGTCTCCAGCGTGAGCCCTGAAACCCACCTCTGTGGGCTGGCAACATCACCCCAGAAATGCGTGACACCCTGGGGTCCTCCACAAACATGCCAGAAGTGTCAGCCTGCTGACCTGCTGAAGCATCACTGTTTGTTCCTGTGGCCTATAAGACAACCTTATGGATTAATGGTGCTTGTTCCAAATCCAAACAAATCCTGGGTGGAGAACAGGCAACACAGATATGGCTGGAGCAAGGCGCTTGAGGAGACTAAAAGCCCGGAGAAGTCCATTCTTCAGTGCTTCTGCATGGCAGCAGGCACAGCAGGACCAGCTCGAGGTCCAGAATGGACTGGTGGGAGGCTGGAAAGGGTCAGAAGGTTTGAGGTCTTCGACACATACAGAACAAGAGTCGTTGGTCACCAGTGCAAGCATTTGTGACTGTCCATATGCCATGGCAAAAAACCATGGCAGGTCTGTGATCTCTGTCTCTGGTGGAGACCTGAAGACTGTCCCTTCTCAGGGAGTGTTCAAGCCTGTTTCATGAACACATGCTCCTGAAGAGATAAAAGGTGATGGGAAAGCCCTGGTCCTGCTCATCCTAAGAATCTCCCTTTCCATCTGAAGCCATTTCATTTTATCTCCATGATTTAGAGCCCACAGGAGTTGATCAGCTCCGGCAATCTGTCCCAGACTGCCTGGAGCCTGAGAGAGTAGCTTGGCAAAGCCAGATGACTTCTCCATCCCCAGCAGGCAGTTGGGATTACAGTCAGGTTTGGTGACTTGACACTCGCATGCCACGCTCCACAACTGCATCCCAGGGCTGCCCTCCTAATGTCTGGTGCAGTGGCGTCATGCAGCTCCATAGAGCAAACACAGCCATAAGAAAAACCCCTCCCATGTGCTCCAGGCTTTGCTAGAAACTTTTCTGGGAAGACTTTGCCTTGACCTGAAGTGGCCACAGAGATCTGAGCAGCAGCTGCCCAGGCCAGGGGTCCCAGGTGCTGCATGTCGGCCATGGGGCAGCAGGGCTGGGGGCAGGCGCTGGTGCCAGCTGCCAAGTGTCAGGCTGAGCACACTGCTGGTCACTCTGCAGGACTAAGCTACAGAAAGCACATTGTCAGAGCATAGGATTGTTCTGGGAGAACAGGCTGCACAAAGAGGGATTGTTTTGCCATGAAATGAGGCCGCGTTTTAGCTCCAGCCAGGGCTGGGCTTTGCCTGCCCATCCAGGCTGTAGGCTGGCAGGGTACGCTGCCTGCTCCTCCATTGCTGCCATCCTCCCTGGCCTGTCTGGCATCTTCTCTGATTCTGAGGTTCTCCACTGGCACAGTCAGCAGTACAGTGCATGCCACAAGGCCTATGGTGGGTGGAGAGAAAAAGGAAATTGAGGGTAAGAGAACTTGTGGCAGAACCTGCTGTGGGCTCCTGCACCTGCCTGGCAGGTCCAGGGGACACGGGGGCAGGGGAGAGCAGCAGTGGGCAGCTCCTACAGTGAGGGGTTGCAGTGTCTCTCCCAGATAGGCAGGAGCAACTGTCTTCCCTTGAAGGGACAGATAAAACCAGGAGGGAAACAGAGATATGCTGTAAACCGCTCTGAGATAGCAGGCAGAGAACGTAGTGGCCTCCTTTCTGCAAATACCTCTCCAAAAATTGTAGTTGATGGTGACCTTCACAAGCCTCCTTGGATGCCCTCATGCCTACACTGTGTATGGGGACAAGCATCTTGTACTTGAGCTTCAAGAAGAGAGCAAAGAGTGCAGGACACGAAGCAGTGAAAAAGAGGGAGCTGCATGATCAAAACATGGTTTGGAGTCCTATTAATTCTATTTTTTTTAATTCCATATCTGAGTGAATACAAACAGTCAAGAGCAACAGTGGGTGAAGCCAGAGACTTCACTTCGTGTGAGTCATTCCTGGCTCAGCAGCTGCTGTGGGTCTTCGGCAGCCCAGGTCTTGCTGCCGGCTCCTCCTGTCCAGCTCCCTGCCCAGCCCCAAGCCCTGCAGTGCGGGGCTGTACATTATGTGTGCTCCCCCAGAGCCCCGTGCAATTGAGTCATGACCTGGGGTGTTGTTCTGCTGACGGGAGCAAAACAGTCTGTGATGCGAAGGGGATGATGGCTGTGGCTGTTTCTGTCACTGTGATGCCCATGGGAACCTAAATATACAAAAATGAGACAACCAAAGTAATGGCTCCTTGGCCCTGCTTACGCAGAATGCTTTTCTCAGGGGGGGATACAAACCAGTCCTGTATTAGCTACTGCCATTAGATCTTTAGGCAGTGCTTTGAAGTCCTGCCACACTGCTGCAGCAGAGCAGGAGGCAAGAGCCATTGCTCCCATCCCACACAGCAGGATCTTGACTTCAGTACTGCATTAGTACCAAAAATAAACTCCACATAAAGATCCACCTCATGCTTCAAGGCCCGGTTCCCATAGAAGCAGCACACCTCCGTGCTGCATGACAGTGGGAGATAGACACGTCCCACCAAGGCCACCTGGCAATAGGCGTAAAAGGAGGAGGTCTGGGTTCAGAAGAGGAACATCCTGGGAAACGCTACAGCTTCAAAATAACACCCCCAGACAGAAATGATGTGCCTTTGGTCCAAAGCATGGCCAGCGAACACTTAATGAAAAAAATTATGCAAAAGTACCCTGGAGCACAGTCTTTACTTGGAGGAAAGAAGCTGCCATGCCAAGCAGGACCTCAGCACCACTGCTGTTTTGGTAAAGAAACTGCTTGGATACAATGACAGCAAAGGGAGAAGCCTTATGGCAATTGGGTAAATCAGTGACAGAATCTGGGCAGCAGTGACCAGATAACCGCTGCAGTGAGAGGCACAACTGCAAGTCTTGATCCCCTGACTTAGGAAAATGTGTCTCAGTCAGAAAAATACATGCAGTTATTTCCTTTCTTTAAAAAAAAACACACCAAAAAAACCTCCAGAAGACAAAAGCTTCTCCTCCAGAGGAGCCAGGCAGCACACTTTGCAATACTCTGATGTGCTTCCTCATGCACATGATTACCCCTGAGCAAATTGCAGAGGGTTTTCATTAATTTCTAAGTGCAGGTTTCCATCAAGGCATTGTTCATGGATCCAGACAGAGAGATACAATATCATAAGGACAATAAACAAACTGTGGAGTCACATCATCCTGTATGTTACAAATACATCCAAACATCCCATTCCTCAAGTGAGTACTTTTACTACCACAGCAGCTGTGTGAGATATGAGGTGGTAACCTTTTGCTTCTAAGACATATGAAGGTTTATTGCACTCGATTGGAAGGAGGAGCTCCATCACATTTTTCCAAAGCATGTGTATATTCATTTGCAGGCACCAGCTGTCATGTAGACATGCTCTGTTTCTCCTGGGGCCACCAAGCTTATGGGAGAAGTCCAGGGGAAAGTGGAGAGCCAACTTAGTGTTTCTGCTTCCGCCACTCGGCTGTTTTTAATTCATTTGTGCCTTTGACTTTCAAGCCATTTCTGAGCTTTTCAACAGCCAGAGCACATTTTGCTGCTGTTTCCATGTGTTTGTCTCTCCTCTGTGAGCTGCAGGTGAAGCTGCTTCAGAAGCGATGCAGATGCAAAACTTGGCTCACCACCTTATGGCAGCACACAGCCCATTATGCTGCTTCTTAGCATAAAAAAATACTCAAGCTCCCTCAACCCAACCACCAAAAGACTTCTTTGGTCCTAGACATTTCTGTCATAAAGGTTTCATCCTAGCAGGAGGATGGAAACCAGTCCTCCAGCCCATGTCAAGACCCTGCCTTGATGCCTTAGCTGCAGTACAGCGAGTGAGAACTGCAGAGGTTCCCCTCCCTCAGCTGTCCCTCAGATCTTTTTGATTATGTCTCCCCTCACACCTTACACACTTCACCTCCACTGTAAAGGCTTAATGATGCCTACTTAAAAGATTGGTAGGTTAAAAAAAGCAAGCATAAGTGTTAGGTTTTTCTTTTTTAAACAAAAGAAGACACCTGCGTGCACATCTCTGGCAAGAGAACAAACACACGGCAGATGTTAGTCGTGCTGATCAGTGGATGCAGAGAGATACAGGGAAGTGGTGGCACCATGCCAAGCTTCATGGCTTTCAGAGGTGAGACAGCCCAGGGCAGCAGCAAGACAGGCTTTGGGCACTACCCAGTGTGGCTGGATGCGCGATATGGGCTGCGAACGGTGGGACTGCAGATAGCTGGGCAGGAAGGAAAGGCAATAAATGCCTCGCTCCTGCATTTGGGAGGAAACCAGATGAAGCATTCCTGTCACGGGGGTGAAACACTTTCCACTCCAACAGTAACGCAGAAAGATGTTAAACAACAGTTGCATAAGGCAAATGTTAAAAACTCAGCAGTCTGGGTATCCTACCTCTCAATATTAAAAAAAAAAAGTTTTTAAAAATCCAAATGATTACTTCTGACATTCAGTATGACAAGGAAGCCTGGAGAAGCTCCAGAGAACAAGCAAGCTGATGCTATGTCAGCATTTCGAAAAAGCAAACAGGATAGCCTTGTAAACAGGTGTGTCTATTCAATAGTCATCCCATGCAAAATAATGACAGAAAAATACGTGATCCCATTGATAAAGACTTAAAGAAAAGAAGTATAAATACCAATCATCAGGGATTACAGAAAATAAACCTGTCGAACTAACATGATAGTTTTGTGGAACTGTAGACTCTTGAAGTGTCAGAGAGCAAGCTGTCTGGTGTGGTGGCACGTGTGATCGAGGAACAAGAGCACCAGCCACCCGGCCAAGTGCAAGGCAACGGAGGAGATGCTCCCTGGGGAATTGGCACCAAGGATGTGTTTCTAGCAAGGAGTGCTAAATAGTGTAAAGCTGATGACCTGGAAGGAAACAAAGTCATGACAGATAAATCATGCTGTCCTGGGAGCCAGGGACATGTAAGCAGTCTGGAGCCCTTGGGATCCCCAGGGCAGTGGGGCTACGTGGTGGAAGGCGTCCACCCTCACTACTGGAGCCCAACTGGAACTGAGAGAGGGCTTGGGGGGCCAGAACAAGCCAGTGCCCATGCTCTCCATCACACTCCTGCACGTGAGCTGGAGCCCAGACAGCCCAGCAGTGCCTGCTGTGCCACCAGGGCTGAGCCTCCTCCCTGCCAAATTACTAGGAAGAGACTGGACAAAGGGATTGGACAACACAGGGAAAAACACCCCGAGGGTCAGTGTGGCAGAACATCTCATGCACTTCCCCGATTGCCTGCTTGGCCTCTGCTGCAGCGGTGCACAGACCGAGCCTTTGCCCTGACCCGCGGGGCTGTGCTTTTATTCTGGCACAGTGTGCCAGGAATAGTGAATCCCTGTTGGACTTTCAGGCCACAGCGACAAGCAGTGGACCATGAATTTTCACCGTGACTTTATGGGTAAAAAGGCCTGTTCCTGTTCCCTGTTTAAACATTCAAGCACTGGAAATGCCTGGATAAGAGGTTAAAGTCGCTCTGCATTTGAAATTCCCATTCCCACAATTAGAATAGCGTGTCCTAGTCCAGTGTCCCAAAGGACACAGATGCATTAGAAGATTTGGACCTGAGCCAAGAAGTGAAAAATGGAAAATATGCCTTAAAGCAAAAGGGACTTTTACCAGTTCCATTTATCGTAAAAAAGGATCAGGAAAGCTCGATCATAATATCCGACTCCTCTCTCTGGGACTAACAACTCAGGGGCTCACTCCCTGGCTGAGGAGATCCAGTGACTTGAAGGGAATTAAAGAAATGCAGCCTCAATATAAGCTGAAATACTTTTAAAACAACCTACAAGCCACTGTAGCTGAAACATATCCGTTCAAGATCAACTGTTTGCTTAACAACAGTGCTCTAATTTACACAAGAACTAATTCAGGGCAGCCTGTGTCATGCAGGAAGTTATGCTGGCAAACCCAGCCGGCCTCCCCAGCTCTGTAATCTACGGAAAAAACCCTGCCTGTATTTCCCTTCATCCTGTCCAAGTGTGTGAAAGGTCTGGCCTGCCCCGCTGGAGGCGTTCTCAGGAGCACCAGGTTAGCGCGGGTGTCAGGCAGCCATCTTCTGCCTGCGGCCCAGCCTGCCCGAACTGCCCCAGCCAGTTGCTGGCCCTAAACCTCCTGCACTGGGACATTTTAGCTTTATAAGGAAGCCAGTCAGAAGGGATGAAATGAAACAGCATCCTAGAGCTGAGGCACCATAGCTGATGAGTGCCAGGGATCTGACACATGTTCCTCTGGCAGTTTTCTTCTTTCTCAACCAAATTAGGGACATAAGATAGAGCAGGGGACAGCTGTCCCCATGGTGACAGGGCACAGCCCTGCAGGCTCTGACTCACCTGCCATGGGGCTCCAGGCATTGCACAAAACCCTCACACCGGAGCCAGCAACATGCCCCCACCTTCACACCAGCTCCTTACTCCCAAAAGAGCCAGGAGCTCTGTGTTCATTAGGAGCAAAAAGCAATCTTGTCTGGCTGGTCTGGTGCCATTGCAGAAATATCACTGGGCTTATCCGTAGTGGAGCAGCTTTGCATACCATATAAGCTGCTTGTGCAGCTCAACTTTCTACTTCCCAGCTCGGTGCTTTTCAAGGGCCCACACATCAAAATGGGTCAGTAACTGGCCTAGTCACAGCTTTACGGAAGGTCTTGTTTTGGGAGAACAGCCCACAGCCTCCTCAAATAAGCTGGATCTGATTAGCTCAGAGGCCAGCAGTGCAGGAGCAGCTGCAGGCTGTATCTGCTGAGTGGAGATTTCCTCACCCATAAGATTGCTGACAGAGGCTATTGAGTAAAATACAGTGCCCAGGCAAGAGCAGTGAGAGGCATGACATGCTCTGTGGACATGTGTCCCCACCCTTTATTCTTAGAGGCATCTTTCATTAAGCAGATTGTATACTCCACCTCAAGGGCAGAAGGTAGGATGGGGATGCCTTCACAATGTCCGGTTCCAAAGAGAAATCAGCCAGACCTCACAACCTGGCCAAACCAGAGGTGCCATAGTGCTAAGCACACTGAAATACCTCTTGAAGTGATGAATTAATCCTGAAGTAGCTAAGAAACTTTATAGGAAACAGAGAAGCAGAGAACTATGAAGTGAAATCAGATCCAGCTGGGATTTACAGCAGTGTCAGAATACAAAAGCTCTGTGCTTCTGTTCCTGAAATGCTGCCTTCTTGCTGTGAGCCTTGTAATAGTCTTTCCCAGTATTTTGCTGAGAAATAGTCATAATGAGTTTACAATGGAGAATATGTTTACTGCTTATGTTTGTGCCCTGCTGGATTTTCCTGTGTATTTTAGACTGGAGCTACTCTGTAACCTTACCCAAAGGGAAACCAGAGAGATGGACACCAGTGTCTCACAGCATGCATAACAAGGTCTTTATTCAACAAGGTCTTTAGAGGGAGTAAGGAAAGAACATCCTGAGTGAACAAGCAGATACAATGAGCAGAGTGCTCCATACAATTCTCCAGATTCTGAGTCAGGAAAGGGTAGTTGTCCTCCAGGCCGGACCTGAAGAGATGGGATCAATACCAGAAGCAAAGTCCTCTGCTCTGACTGAACAGAGAAGTGCTTGTGTCCAGGAGACATGGCTACTAGCAGCTCCACATAAGCCACCCAGCGCTAAATAAACACCACGGAAGGGCCTCATAACCCCTATCTCCCTGGACATGGTATGTGAATATGTGAAGGGACTTGGAAGACCTAGAAGGAATCCCAGTGTAGTGGCTGCAGTGTGAACAATGCTGGTAACTGCTGTTTCCTGGGGCTGGTTCAGCTCAGCTCATCTCTGATACGGATGCATTGAGGCAGATTTGATGTTTGTTTTTATGCTACTTGGCATTTTTCCTGAAAAGACAAAACAGAAAAAGCAGTGCAATTTGCTCTACGAGAGGACATTTGCTCAGAAGTATGCAAGACTCACAACAACCCCCTCTGGCCTTTTCCTGTCCTACTCTAGGTACCACATTAGGCTTAACCTGCTCTCCAGCATCTTCCAGCCAGACTGATCTCCACTTCCATTTCAGAGAGGCAAACACAAGAGCCTATATCCCCTTCCACATAGCTTTATTTATAGTCAGGGCATATAGTTAAATTACTAAGCCTCCCTCAGATCTCTTAATTTCTCTTGACCGCATCCACCTCTTGGGCATTATTACTCTTTTATGATATCAATCACACATGGGAGTGTGTTAGAAGACTTTGTACTAGCATCTTATAAGTGTACAGTGGTAGACAAAACGAAGATGATCAGAAAAATAAACAAAAAGACAGTGATTAAAGAGACACACAGAGGGGTATTCAAAGAACACTCATTCAGAAAGTGGACTGTGTGTTCAAAATAGAACAGAAAAAAATGACAACCTCTGAAAATTAAAACTGTAGTGCTGCAGGACAAGAAAAGATTTGATGAGCAAATGGCTAAAATAAAGATTATTAAACTTTCTCAAACATATCCAAAGCAGATTGCAAGCAACCTGGCATCATTTCAGTGCTAACAATCAGTAGACAAATACTGTTAGATGCTACTCCAAAAGGAAGAGTGAACAGAACTGTGTGGTTCATCCACATCTGGAATACTGTGAGTGGTTCTGGTGTTCCCAGTCTTGAAAACAAACAGAAAAGGTGCAGGTACAGTGACAAGGATGGTCCAAAATGTATTATAATTTTCACACAAAAACATATTAAACAGAATAGGACTCATTAGCTGGGAAAAAAACCCCAAACAGATGGACAAAGGAAGCAGAACATGATGGACTTACAAAAAATGAAAACTAGTATGGAGAAAGTAACTGAGGAATGATTATTTGCCATTTCTCACAATATGGGTAAAAAGGAAACATGCAGTAAAATTATCAGGCAAAAGATCTAAACATAAAAAGGATTTTTTTTCAAGCAAAACATGCGATAAAGCTGTGGGACATATTGCCATAGGTTTTGTAAAAGCCAAAATTACAATTCAAAAAGGTATTGCAGAAACTGATGGCTGCTATACCCACTGGTCTCAAAACAAACTCTGACTTCAAAGTCCGAATCAACACCTGCTGTCAGGATATACTTTGTTCTTAAATTCTTTCAGCCTCAGCTATGAGCACTATCAAAAGCAGGATAGCGGGGCTGACCTTTGGTAAAGGCCAGTATAGCTGCTCTTATCAAAAGGGAACTTCCCAGTAACACAGGCTGGACAAGTGCCCCTGTTACAGCACACTCTGCCTCGTGTACAGAAGTGACCGTCTTCCCATCCTGGAGACGGTATTGGTGGGGGTATACAGCCTGAAATCACGGGGGGCTTCTCTGTTTTCAGTGGAGATTATATTCTCTTACACAAATACATAATTAATTTAGGATTAATATTGTTGCTCAAGTTCATTTCTAAACAACAGTCATTATACAGGCATGAAAACACCAATTAAGATATCTGATATCCAAATCTCAATTAACATGAAGGTAAGAATGACAGTACAGGGTTAGGCCTGTAGGCCCCCCAGGCCAAACCCATTCCTGACAGCAGAGGACATTTAAGGAGGAATACCAGATCAGGGCAAGCCTGCAGTGAGTGATAGCTCTGCAGAATACCCCCTCAGCTTCTAACATATTGTGGCTCGAGGGAACTTGGGAGTTAGAGATGGTATCTTCAGGCTTAGCTGTTGACTGATTTTTTATCCAGAAATTTACCTACTTACTTACTTTTCCATCTCATATAAACTTTATCTATCACACACCTGGCAATGTGCTCTACAGTGTAATTTTTCAGTATTCAAAAAAGTCTCTCCCTTTTGTTCTGAATCTACAAGCTGATATTTTCATTGGTGCACTTTTATCAATCCTTCTGCATCATGGGAAATGGTGAACAATCATTCCCCATTCACCTGCTGTATACAATTTGAGATTTTATAGGTTTTCATACTTTCTTCTCCCTACCCCAAAGCTATCCCCAGTAGCAGAGATCAGAACTACACATAATACCGCAGGTGTGGCTTCCCAATGGATTTATACAGTGGCCTAATGATACTCTCTGTTCCTTTTCTAGTATTCCTAACATTTGAGGTGGTTTTGCTCCAGCTGAACATCCAGTTATGTCTTTACAGAACTATTATATCATGTACCTATTTCTCAAATATGAGTAGCTAGGTTAGAGTCCAGATGCTGGACATATAAAGTCAAATTTCCTTGCCTATGTGTTTCACTTTATATTTAATACAAACGTAATCTACTATTATTAAGTGAAGTATTGGTATGTGAAATCCTTCTGTGACTCTTTACAGAAAGGTTTTGTTTTTTCTTAAGTAACTCATTATCATCAACCTTTTCCACTGTATTGCCTACCTACAACCTAAATTTGACAGCAAAACCCCCAGCATAGATCCCTGCAAAACTACACTGTGATCTCCCTCTGTATTGATCTTGTGTTCACTAAGCCTATTATAAAATGGTGTTGCAGTGTGAGGTAAGAAGCTGATGCTGGTTGTCTAGGATCCCTTTCAACCTCCGAGCCAGTTTGAAGCAACTATTACTCCACTGTTACAACATGACTCATGTTATTAAGGCCAGAAAGGAACCTCTTACTCAACCATATCTAAAAGGTAACTGGAAAGAATCTCTACATCTGCATTTGTCTTTCCTGCTCCCTGCATTTCAATTGCTCTCAGATACGCAAGTTGTTTACCTGGCTGTCCTGCTTGTGTCATCTGCACTCCTGCCAGCATCGGCTGCTGCTGAGCTGGCGCACCTGACATTGGGACCTGCTGCATGCCTGAAGTGCCTGCAATGATGGCACCAGCTCCTGGTTGGCCTGACTGGACAGATGCTCCAGAGCCAGGGGGTCTCCGGTTTGACAGTCCTTTCCCAAAGGCCACAGCTGCTACCAGCGCATTGGTATCTGCTGGGTTGAAAGTCTGCTTATTCTGTCGTAAACCTGTGGAAAGAAAGTGGATTTGGAGCATTTTAGCAGTCAAGTCTAAAACGTAGCACAGCTGGTCCTGAATTTACTGTTCTGCTATTTTGGTGCATGGAATAGAGATTAGCTTCTAACAAGCTGTCCTACAAAAGTTTCAGCAGGGTCAAAGAAACTGCAAAATCCAGGGGCAGTGATGATCCAAGAGCTTCTCCACTGAGGGCAGGACATACATTGCTCAGGCAAGGAGGACAGAGGGAACCAACTCCTCCATGCCCACGAGAATGTTCCTACTAAAGGCTCTTGCAATGCAGAATCCTATGGCAGGAAACAAGCACCGTGTTTTAGATAAACAATGGCAACATCCCCTTTTGGACACTCATGAACAACATGGTGTCTGCAAGTTTTTCTGCCACATACCTGCCCGGTTATACTGTTAATCCTGGAAACCAGACAGAACCTGTGCTTGGGTCCTTGCTGATACTGTTTGTGTCAAAGATGACAAAAAAAACCCCAAACCACTACCTTTGAGAGCTGTGCATAGCACTTCTATGAATAGTGAACAGCTGATGGCAGAGACCAATAAAATAAGGATGTGCAGCATCACAGTCAGAACCAGAAAAGGTTGACCATGAGTCTGAAGCAGCCGTCATCTAGAGGATGTCAGACAAAAGCCTGCCAACAAACACGTTGTAGACTCATTCAGAACATAGCTAAGGGGTTTCCCATTCACTGCCACTGTATTTTCACAGCTACTTTTATTATTCCAAGTTGATTGGGATGTTTCCTTGGTAAATATTTACCACCTTCTCAAAGGTTAATATGGCAAAGGGTTGGAATGACCCACAGGACCCCTTTTCAAATTAGGTGGCTCCATGAGAGCCAATCTTGCATCTTCTGGAGTGCTTTCATCTATAGCGCTCACCTACATTTCCCATGCTTCAGGCTCTCTGATTTACCTATTTTGTCACTACACTCTCAAGCCTGCTGCTTGGACTTTGTACCCCACTTCCACCTCTGTGACATACCTCCACTTTCAGATTCACGCTCCTCCTTACTTATTTTCTCCAGCAGATTTGAGCACATTTTGTTCAGACTTTGGATCTGTTTCTGCAAAATGAAAACAATCAGAAACTGCCTCAGTACAGGTCAGCAAGGTAAATGAACAAGCTTTCTCTTCCCAGGGTCTGTGTAACCAAACACAAGCATTCTGGTAGCAAAGCCTAGAGAGCTCAGTGCTAATGCACGTGGGAGGGCACTATGGGGATGGGGTAGCCTTTGCCTTTCTCTGCTCTGATGGCACCTCCTGTGAACAGCAGCAGGCTGGATACCCTTGGACTGTGAAACTGTGGAGGAAACCAAACCTCAGCTAGGGACAGCTGGAGAAATCTAAGACAGAAAAGGATAGAACAAAAAAAGAAAACTGCCAGATGGAAGGGTGAAGGAACCAGAGTTAAAGGGCATCTTCTGCCCTAAGGACTGAGGCAGAAATATCAAATTCTTCTTCACCTACCTGTGCCACATCAGGGCTAATTCGAGCTGCATCTGTGATCAGCTGCTTCTCCTGCTCCTCCACCTCAGGGTCAGGCTTCGTTCGAAGATGGTCAGGCACAACCTCATGGCTGAACACTGGCACACGCCCCTCTGTCTGCCGCTGCAATAGTTGAACAAGCCACACTCAGTCTTCTCCTCCAGCCCAGCACTCAGGCCAGAGCACAAGTCACGGTGCTGGAACAAGGCTAGTAGCATGTTATGGGGAAATCTTGATCTTTGGAGCATTAGGAAATTTCAAGAATTTGTCTAGGAATTTGCACTGTGCTTGTTTAGTCAGAGCAACCCATAGGGGTCTGCAGTGCAATCCCACCAGCATGGCCATGATCAGTTGAAATGTTTTCTCGCTCAAGCAGAGAATAAACATTGCCAACGCATGCCAGAGGTTCTGTAAGACATCCCATGTTGGTCAGATGACAAACAGTGCACATCTAGGTGCAGATGTCTGACAGAAACAGCACAGCTACAGCAGAGAAAACCAGGAGTTTGCAAGGAGACCTCCCAGTTACACAACATGACACTATCTCTTTCAGCCCCATCATCATGAAAATAACAAACGCATGAACAGGAACGCCTCCTGCAAAGTGTATCCAGTGCAAGTGTTTGTAGGTGAAAGCCCCCAGCAAAGCAGATCCCAGGCGGAATGATTCATCACCTTTTCAATCTCTACACCTAGAGCTGAGGAATGCCAAGCATAAGGAATGACAAGCTGGAGCAGATACACAAGCACTTTCTGATACTCCAGGGCCAACACTCAGAGGGAAGTTTCTTACCATGATCTCCTCATCGCGGTCTGGAGACAGCACTAGAGGTATGATAACCTGGTTTCGCAATAGTGGGGTCTTCTCATGCTTTAGCACTTTATTCAGGGTGTTCAGCTGTCCTGAGAGCAATGCAAAGCTGTCCAGAACTGAAGGCCTGGGAAGGCAAATAAAGAGGACAAAACCTAGAAAGTGATGCCATAGATGGCTCTTATCTCTTCTTCACTCAAATGGCTGAAAGGTAAGAACTATCAGACTTACACTAATAATCCTCAAATCGGTCTACACCTGACAGTAAGCAGGGCTGAATGTGCAGGTATGGACAAATCCCAGTCCCTACTGCTAATAGCTCAAATGCTGCAAATAGCTCAGGGACATCACAAGCAGTACCGCTGGCAGTGGCAGCTGTTTGGGATTTCAGTGACATACAGAAGCAATGCTTTCCTTATCACCAACTCTCCCAGTGCAACTCCAGAGCAAGGTCTGAGAAACAATTTAACTCCTGAGCAGTACAGACGACAGGAGAGACAATATTTATAGCTTAGCTATCCAGACTAAGCAACAATGAAGCAAAATAACTGATAATCTTGCCAAAGAGTTTCTCTTCAGCTTGCTCTCTCTGAGGGATTCATCACCTCTCCTGCCTCCTGCAACGCAACACTGAATAAAAATGCTAACTGCCTGTGAAGCTTTGCTGCAGTGGCAGACACTGTCTAGGATACTGTATAGCTTATTCAGCTGTAGCTATAATATCTTTATGCTCCATCGGGAAGAGAATGCCACCTTGTAAATCTCTCAAACTGTCTGGTAAAATATGAAGAACCAGCAAAATACAATAACTCAGTTTATACCAGAGACAGAAAAAGCCAGAAAGGTCAAGAAATGCAGAAAAAAACATTTCTAATTTTATAGTGTATGTGGGTCTCTAAGATATTTGTCTGAGAAGCCTCCAGCCACTGCAGATAGAAATCTAGTTCTCATAAAGTCTCTAGGTTAAAAGACATTAGTATGACTCTATTACTACACAGCATGAAACCAATGGATTTCAACTGGCTTTCTGGTGGAAGATGTGGAGTGGTCCCTCCAGCAGAAATGTAAAAAGCAAGTTTAAACTTTCTGACAACAGGGTAATGGTTTTTAATTATGCTTTGTGGTCCTTTGAGCTGAATCTGGAACAGCTTCAGCAGTGACTCCCCAGCTCTGTGAGACACCTTACCATGTGAGTCGGTCATACTCATTCTCCAGCTTGTAGATAAAACTGACCAAGGAGTTCTTCAGGTCAGCCACCTGACTGATGAGTGCCTCCAGGGTCAGCTCCAGCTGCTTCTCCTCTCTCTAAAAGAAAGCAAAGAAAGACAAGGGATGAGAACACAGCTTAACACCTTTCCATGGCATTGTTGATCCACGTGTGTGTCCAATCTCTCCTACAGAGATCCTTCTCTTCAGGGGAAGCAAACAGACTCTGGAGATAAAAAATGTATGGTTTCACACTGACCCCTTCCCCTTGGGTCAGAATACTTAGGCAAGAGACTTGTGCTTGAGACAAACCCTTGGCTAGCTGTCCTCTTTGAGATCTCTTCCTCTTTGAGTGTAGTGAAGACATTATCACTTACGTCTGCTTTTTACCACATCGGGCAAAGTCTTCAGAGTTAGCTCATGCCACCTTTGTGAGCCATTTAAGCTAACCCAGCTCAAAGTAGATTGGCATTCCTTCAACTTCTTCTGACAGCAGATATGGGCACAGTGATGTCTTCATCCAAAACAGCCCTTTGCAAAATGAGTATCAGGTCCATGGCCTCAAAACTCCAGTTCACCTCATTCTTCACTTTCTTCCTGCCCAAGTGCCACTTGCAGCTGCAAAAGAAACTGGCAGCTCCTGTTCTACTTGTACCTTACTGGCTGCGGGAGGCCCTGTTGTGGCAGAGACCACAAGTACCAACACATCACCTCCTGCCTTTTGCTCTGGATTATGTCGTTTAAATATCCTTTTCCACTGACATCCCTGGGTGAGGGAGGATGGTGACAGACATAATGTCCAGACAGGGGATCTGTTGCCAAAGACCCCAAGGCACATCCCTGACTCTTTCAAAAACCCTTTAAAACCTTATCAATTCTAACTTATTCATACTATGGTATTGCACAAAATGTAATTAAGATTCCCAGCCCTAATGAACTGATCATGTAGGTCAAGAACCTTACAATAATAATCCATGAAGAGGGTGTGACAAAGCATCAAATAATAGAAAGGGAACGCCGATTGGGAAAGCAGATAGAGTGACTCAGGCTGTTGGCACGCTTGCTTGTGGGTTTGTTGTTCTGTTTAAATACACCGGACCAGCATGAGTTTCACTGGAGACATTATCAGGTATCTTCCATGTTCACAAGAACACAGAATTATGCTGTTTTATTTATAGTCTGACAAGACTATAAAGGCTTTTTTCAGTAATCACTGGTCAGACTTAACTTAACCACCTTAAAAGAAATGGCTGAGTCAACTTCGTTAAAATTTGATCCTCAGTCCATGGAGTGGATTCACTGAGCGGATTGTTCCACCTGGAGATAAAAACATTCTTCTCCATCTTGTGAAAGGACTATCCCATTTCTGTGCAATTAAGAAATGAGTCTGCAACTGTTTGTGTGCACTGTGTTTGTGCAAGAGGATTAACGAATGCCTGTATGACAAGCTGGGCTGGTAGCCAGTGTTTCACTGCAGGGGTGCCAGGAAGTGCACCCACGACAGTTCACCTGGCCCAGTGCCTGTGCTTATCTGAGAAGCCCTCACAGGCATGAAAGAAATCCCAGTGCACACGCATTGCTCTTGCAGCAGCAGCATACTCCAAGCCTCCTCTCACAGGCTCTCTCCAAAGCTATTAAGAGCTGGAAGCAGATGTACACACTGCAAAGCACACACGCAATAAGACCAAGTGGTGTCTCCAAGGAATGCTGTGCCTCTCACAGGCATATGCTGTATCCAAGTGGTGCTTTAAGGAGCTTGTTAGCAATACGAAATTGCTCCAATGTAGTAAAGACAGGGCTTATGGGAGGGGTTGCTGAAGGACCTCCAGATACTCAGCAACTGAGAGGCAAAGGTGAAATTCAGGGCAGGTAAACGAAAAGCAACGCACGTGGCAAAACAAAGGAAAAAAAAAGAATCCTGGCTTTCCATGCACAATGACATTCTCTGAGCTGATAACGTTATCGCTCAGAAACAAGATCTCAGGATTTTCTGAGGGTCATTCATGAAAACATGTGCCCAAGGCTAAAAGAAACAGCCAAGGAAGTAAAAGCAGTAACAGAACTTATTAGGAAAGCAACAGAAAACTAAGCATGATGCAGTCATTGTATAAATGCATGATTCAGTGGCATCTTGAACATTATGTGTCACTCTTGTCCCTCCAACTGAAAAGGGATATAGTAGAAATATGTACAAATAAAGGCAACAAGGATGATCAAGAACATTCATCAGTTCCATAGATGCAGCAGTTAAAAGCAGAAAAGAGACTCATATGTGGGAGTGGCTGAAATGAAGACAGACAATATAACAGGCTCTACAGACAGCGAACTGCAGGACGATCCATTTTCACTTTCCTTTCTGGTAGGACAACCTGGAGGCTTGCTTAAAGCCAGCAGGTAGCAGGGACTGGGAGAAGCAAGATCTACATACTTAGGTGAAGATCAGGTTTGAGACCATCTAAAGAACCTGAAGGTGTACAAGTCCATGGCACCCGACAAGATCCATCCATGGGTCCTGAGGGAACTGGTGGATGAGGTTGCTAAGCTGCTTTCCATCATATTTGAAAAGCCATGGCAGTCTGCTGAAGTTCCCACTGACTGGAAAAGGGGAAACAACCCCCATTTTCAAAAAGATAAGAGGAAGACCCTGGAAAATATAGGCCAGTCAGCCTCACCTCTGTGCACAGCAAGATCATGGAGCAGATCCTCCTGAAGGCTCTGCTACTGCATATGGAAAATGAGGTGNCATGAGCTAACAATGTGCACATGCAGCCCAGAAAGCCCCAACTGTATCCCGGGCTGCATCAAAAGAAATGTGGACAGGAGGTCAAGGGAGGTGACTCCCCCCTCTACTCCACTCTCGTGAGACACCACCTGGAGTACTGTGACCAGCTCTGGAGCCACCAACACAAGAAGGACATGGACCTGATAGAGTGGGTCCAGCGGAGGGCCACTAAGATGATTAGAGGGCTGGAATACCTTTCCTATGAAGACAAGCTGAAAGGGTTGGGGTTGTTCAGCCTGGAGAAGAGAAGACTCCGAGAAGACCTTATTGTGGCCTTCCAGTATCTGAAGAGGACCTATAAGAAAGCTGGGGAGGGACTTTTTACAAGGGCTTGTAGTGATAGGACAAGGAGTAATGGCTTTATATTGGAAGAAGGCAGATTTAGATTAGAAATTAGGAAGAAGTTCTTCACTATTAGGGTGGTGAGTAACTGGCCCAGGTTGCCCAGGGAATTTCTAGATGCCCCTCCCTGGAAGTGTTCAAGGCCTGGTTGGATGGGGCTTTGAGTAACCTGGTCTAGTGGGAAGTGTCCCTGCCCATGGCAGAGGGGTTGGAACTAGATGATCTTTAAGGTCACTTCCAAGCCAAACCATTCTATGATTCAATGACAATCCATTTTCACTTTCCTTTCTGGTAGGACAATCTAAAGACTTGCATGAAGCCAGCAGGTAGCAATTTCAAACAAACCACAGGAGATGGATCTTTACAGCCCATTAACCTGTTATTAACCTCTGCAACTATTTTCCATTGGACATTATGAACGCTAAAAATTCACAGTGCTTCAAAAAGTAACGAGATCCTTTTTCCATGAATGAAAATTCATTCAAGGCTATGAAACACAAGGGATGTGCTGGCAAAAGTTTATACACATTACAACAGTAGCTTATTTTACTCTTACAATTTATTTTGGGCATGGGCTTCTCGGCTAGTGGCAAAGCCAGGCTGCTGGGTAGGTGCCTTTGGTTTGATGACTCTTAACAAGGGCACCATGAGGAGCCGAGAGGGAGAGGTGCGTTCAGACACCCGCAGAGACGCTCCCCCTTCAGTTGTGCAGCAAGAGGAGGTTGTTGCCGAGGAAAGCGCTGCACCAGCTGCTCCTGGGCGAGCTCAGTCTCCCGCCCAGGCTGCTTCAGCCCGGGGTGGGCTCGGCCCCTGGGGCGCTGACCGGCCGGGGACGGGCAGGAACCGTCGCCGCAGCCGGCGGGAGAGGAATCGCCGACCGGCGGCCGCAGCCCCCGCCGGGGCCTGGCCAAAGGCGGCGGCAGCGCCGGCCACCGCCTCAAGCCGAGCCTCGCGGAGCCCGGGGCACCCGTGGCAGGAGGCTCCGAAACACGAGGCCGGGCTGCGCCCANCGGCGGCGCCCCGTTGCCACGGGAGAGCGGCGCTTCCGGGTCAGCCGCGCGCCGCGCGGGGCGGAGGTCAGAGGGTGCGGGGCGGGGCCGCGCTGGACATGGCGGGCGCNAGGGCCGAGCTGGCGAGGGGGGAGCCGGGGGCAGGAGCGAAATGAGGGGGAGCGGTGGTGCGGGGGACGGGGCCGCGGTGGCGAGCAGCGGGGCTGGCCTGGCCCGGCCCGTCCGGTGAGGGACGGCGAGAGGTGCGGGGCCGGAGCAGCCTGGAGGGGAGCGGCGAGGGGGGTGCTGCCGGGGCGTCCTCCCGGGGTGTCCGCCCAGCCCTGGCCTGACCTGGGACGCTGTGCTCCCGCCGCAGGTGGAGGAGGCAGGGCACGTCTTCCTCCTGATGAAGAAAGACTATCGCATCTCTCGCAACGTGCGCCTCGCCTGGGTCCTCAGCCGACTCCACCAGGTCATCTGGGCTGTGCCCGAGCCAGAGCTGGTGAGTGGTGCCCGGGGCTGGGTGGTGTCACCGAGGCCTGATGTGGCAGGCTGGCTCTGCGCCACTCCTGAGCCACTCTCTCTCTGCAGGAGATTTTAACCCATTTCCTTTCTCTGATTCTTCCTTTGGCTTGGCTTGACATTCTCTCACATACCATTTACATGTTCTTGTAGGTAAAGTCAGAAAATGAACTTGATGTTCTCAGCATCCTGCCTAACGGGTGGCAGCCAGATGAGCCTGTCCAGCCCAGGCCCTATCTCCTCGTGCCCTCTACGCGGGTCACCTTCCTGGCCCGCCAGTACCGATTTGTTATTGAACTTGATCTGAGCCCTTCCACAGGGATTGTGGTAAGTGCAGAAACTGCCTGTTTGGGGTGTTCTGCGTTCAAAGGCTGGACCCACCTCTATTTGTTGAGAAGGCTTATTCTTCTGTGTTAGTCTTAATTCTTGCAGAAGTCTTGCTTTTCCCAGGAGGGAGGCATGCAGCGCTCCTAGCTAGGCAGCTTAACAGCAGATCCTGTTTCTGTGCTGAATGCTTGATGGATGACTTTAATTTATGGGGAGCTGTCATTTTAGTCCAGCAGAAGGATGTTCACTGTTGGCTTTGTGTGGTGGGGCAACCAGCAATGACATTGAAAGTCCTAGAAGAGGAAAAAGCTGTTCCCTTTCTCTGTTTCTGTAGGATGACTCAACAGGGGAGATAATTTTTGACGAAGTGTTTCATGCCCTTTCCCGATGCTTGGTGGGATTGTTAAGACCCTTTCGTATTCCTGGTTCTGACATTATCTACCAGCCAGAGATCTTTGTCACCATCCAGGCATATTCCTCCATCATTGGCCTACAGTCCCATCAGGTAAAGTTCAGCCTCTCCCTTGGCATGGCTCAGCGCGTGAGCAGCTCGCTGCTTGGGCTTCCTCAGAATGCAGAGGAAAGTAGGGGCTTGTGGTAGCTGGGCTCTATTTGTGATACTGCAGATGTGTCTCATTAAAACGTGCGGCCTGGTCGATGGGGAAATGTATGTGAGCAACTTCTCCTTTCTGGGCAGGAAGCAGAGATTTCTCGTGGGAGAACAGGGCCAGTAGACAACACTGTTCACAGGCACGATGTCAGAGTTGAACCACAGAGGATATTTCCTTCGTGTCAAATGTGTGCTTGTTGTTTTCTTTTGTTTCTTTGTTTCTGTTGACTAATTTTTCCTTGGACTGTTGTGATTAGGTTGGAGCATTCAAGAAGAGCTGGTGTGCACAAAAGCTTGTCTGCCTGCTCCAACTATATAGCAGGGTTTACTCAAAAATAATTGCCTCTTCCTACAAACCTTGTTCTCTTTTTGTGCTGATATGATTATATTTCTCCTTGCTGGAGAGAGCAGCTGGCCCCAGTATTGAGATTATCAGGGAGATTTTACTTGAGCCAAGATATGTCTGTTTAATATGTTGAAGTCTGGTTTATAGTGCCAGTGTGGTTTTTGAGGTTTATCCTTGATCCCTTCCACCTCTTAGTATTTTTACGTTTCTGATGTTGTATTTCATCCCTTTGCTAATACTAGGGAAAGTGGGTGGTAACAGGAGGAGCCTGTTAGTCTCTGCTTGTTCCCTGCCTCTGTCTCCCCAGCCCGCCTCTGCCCAAGCCTCCTGCAAGGCTGCAGCCTTTAATGGTGTGTATAGTGCTTGAAGAGCGTGGCCCTCGCTTTAGTCCATTCTTAGGTCCTACCAAAGTAAGAGTATCAAGAATTTCTCTATTTGCCAGTGATGTTTTGTTTATCATCTTGTCCAGCTATCCTGCAGGCACCACCATGTCCTAGTATGTCCCCTGTTTACACTAAATTTAGTGCCCTGACGTTGCTATGTTTTTCTTTTTTGAATCTCTCTAAAGACCCATTTATTGTGTGATTCCAGGAGCTGTCATCTCTGGGTACAACTGGATAAGCTTTATGTTCCTCTTATGGAGAAAAAGGCATATATGTGTATCGCTCTTCCAGGAGTGTATATTGTCTATATTGTAATCATTGACCTTTTCTATGTCACTATGAGGTCTTGCCACCCATCTGAGGTTCAGGGAATGTGGATAACATGCAGTGTCCCACTCATATGTTGAGTTTTTTGTCTACACATATCTTCTTTGCTCCCTGGTTGTGGATAGAGATTGCCTATACAATGGTGACATCTGCAAACAAAAGTGTCACGCCTGTCAGCCTGAGGAGGTTCTGTGGTGGCAGGCTCACTCTGTCACATCACTCAGCCTCTTTCATATTGTCCAGTCTGATTTTTTCTTTTCTTTATTTCAATTTGCTGTTTCTTTATCCAGCCACTTACTGGAAGATAATTGGATCAGTCTATAGGTGAGTTAGAGCAAACAGGCCTCCCTTAGAAACATCAGAACAATGGCTTCTAACAAGGATCCCACATCACTTTTTCCTGACAGCAGCTTATCCTGGAAGAAGGCCAATGAAGTAGATATTTCTTGCCCAAGAAGGAGATTTCCCAGAGTGATTTGAGCATCTGCTGCGGAGTGCACTGCAGATGCCACAAGACACTGCTGCTCACAGGCAGTTAGCCCTGAGCAGGAATAGCAAGAAGAGACCCTTGTTGTACCTGTGCTTTCCCAGGGATGTGTCTGAACCTCACCATGCAGATCCGTGTTCCTGTGTACCATTTTGGGGGCTGGTACTATAAAGCCTTACCTTGATGACTGACATGTGTGTCCTTGGGCCAGGTGCTATTCCAGGGCTGTCAGCTGGATGAGACAAAGCGAGAGGCCTTTCTGCACCAAGTTTACACACAGCTCTGTGCCTTTGAGAACAAAGTGGCAGAGATGCTCCAGCAACAGTATGAACCCAGACTGCAGGTAAGGGGGGCAGAGGTGGCTGGGGTCTCTGTGCTCCCTGGAGATTTGCATTCTGAGGCCTCTCAGGTGGGGTGGCAAGAGGAACAGTGGCATCGGTCTAGACAAGGAACAGCTAAAGAGTTGGAAAGATAACTTTGTGGGATCCAGTAATGAGACATGAATACTGAGGGAAGCAGAACCAGTAAGTGCTTTGAAGGACTGAAGAGAGTGGTTACCCTCCCCAAGGTTATTGTGCAGTAAAGCAGCCTGACCTCTTGTACATCATGGGACAAACTGTAAGATTGCTTTCTCACTGATGAAGATGGTGGGAGAGGTGATTATGCCCTTATCGTTAATCTGTAAATAGCTGTGAATATGCCCTTGGCCCTTGTTACATTTCTTGAATGAAAATACTTCCTTGTTACCACAAAAACTGACCATGAAACTGAATAAACAGCCAGTGCAGTTTCTAATACTCCTAGAAATCTGTGGCAGATGCTGTTTAGTGGCTGCAGATACAGATATTGGCAAGTTAATGGTAGCACTAGGATGCAATTCAAAGTGAGATTCTGCAGGGATTCAGAATGTCCATGGATTTCTCATCAAGATCATCTCTCCTGATCTTGAAAATGAAGAATGTGAAGGTTGCATTATGATACTGTCATGTTCACTTAGCAGTCACAGTCATATCTGTGGGCACCCTTCTTGCAGCAAAGGCATTGTTGGCCTGGCTGAGGTTATTTAATCCTTATTTAACATTAGTTATTAGAGTTTGGACAGAAAGGAAAAAAAACAGTCACAAAATCAGATGAGCCAGAGACTACTGGTGTTCTGTTGCAGTTGCATATCTGAAGTGCTTCAAATCTCATATTCCAGTTGAAATTTATATCTTTGAATGCTGAGACTGTCAGTCCTGGAACAGAAGGAAGATTGCAGGAAGTAAATACCTTTACCAGTGTGTCCAGCTGGTGTTTGTGCAGTGTTTTGTATGCATTCCTGCTTGCTGCAGTATATCTCTCATGGTAGACTACCCTATAACTTCTTCCATGCAAATGGAGGAAGGAGACACACTTGGAGGCCAGAGGGACTGGTGAGTCCTGCTACAGGCTGTGGGGTGGAGGTGGGAGGCCCCAGGGGCAGGGCAGGGACTGAAACCTCTTTTACTTTTGAGGTCACATTAGCTGTATCATTATCAACAAGTGTCTGAATTTAAGGCATCTGGCAAATTAAAGTGATGGATAGTCGGGTTTTTTGCTCACAGCCACAAACTGCTCCCATTTGTGCAGAACAAAAGTTTAGTCTAATTTTCTTTTTTCCAGCTCAAATTGTCTGTAGCTTTGCAGGGGAGAGTCTCACCCTTTCTCTGTATAAACAGTAAAAATGAAGCAATAGTTTATTACAGGGTTGAACTGCCAGAGCCTTCCGGAGATGAGGGGGCTGTGAATGCAGTAGGTTCCTTCTCAGTGTAATTATACAAATTTCAGGCTTTGCCTGGGGGCTGTTTTTCATGGAAGATGCAGGAGAGGCCTACCTGTATTTGTTTATATCAGCACTGCATAATGAGTGCTGTTTGAAAAGAATTAAATGTATAGGCACTAGACTTTGTCCTTACAAGGCTCCTTACTCTGTCTGCTGCTATGTTTCTTAAGTGAGACAGCTGCCTCTGCCTCTGTGGTGTTTCTGGACTTGAGTAGATGCTGAATAGCTGCAGCTTCTATTAAATGATAAGGGAAAAAAAGAGGTGTTTGCTGTCTCTGTAATTGGGATCTGCTTTGCCCTGCAGAGGAGCTTTAGTGACCCCAAAGTGTCTCATCTTTCCCTTTCTGTGAGAAATCAGCCTATAATAAAACTCTGGACGTGTTGTCCTCTTCCTTCTCCCTTAAGCAGCCTTGCCCAGTTGTTCTACGGTGCCTGAGTGACCAGGACTTTGAGAATACCTGGAAACTAAAGTTAGAAGTGGGGTCTGCCAAAGTGCTCCAGGGCTGTGGTACCATGGGGCTGCTGGCGTGAAGGCTGGTTGGGAGAGTGAGAACTAGAGCTAGGCTGAAGTCTGCCCCATGGGACTTTGTGGTTTGGTTGTTTTTTTTAACTTCTCCAGGTGGATTTGTCACCCATGAGCCAAGAGAGCCCTGGTGATGTGCAGGAGTCGTCTGGGAGGAAGCCCAGCGTGTCTGTTGTCACTGCTGATGTTGGCCTGGTCAGCATGGTCCGGCAGGGGATCCTGGCGCTGCAGCTGCTGCCCTCCAACTCCAGCGCAGGTTGGCTTCGTCCTCTGGGTTAAGGTTTGCCCAGTTGTTTGCTGGGTTGTATTCCCCTTGCCTTTGGCTAAGATTTTTATAAGGGCTGATGCCTGGACCCTTTTGTTAGGGGTGACATTTCAACAGCAGCTTTTGCTCTGCACTTGTGGGTAGATTGTGGGGAATGGGGAGAACAACACACTTGTCATGTGTTAGCATTGGGGAGTTTGTGAGGAAGCACAACTGTGGCTATTGCTCAGGACAGCCCAGGGTGTGCAGAGTTGTGCCCTGCCTGAGTGCTTCGCTCAGGTTCGCTTACCTAGTCAAACGTTTGCCAGTTGAAGGATGTCTTGGAAGCTCTAAACCAACCTCAGGATTTTCCTTCCTGCTTTTGCCCTGAATTTTATCCCTGATGGATATACTGGGAGGGTGGTAGCTGGTTGAGATGGAAAATGGACTAAGTTGTTGCCTTATTTACAGGTATAATAATAATTACTGATGGTGTGACTAGTGTCCCTGATGTGGCCGTGTGCGAGACGTTACTGAACCAGCTCCGCAGTGGCACAGTGGCCTGCTCCTTTGTACAGGTATGTCTACCACTAGCAGGGAGTGTGGAAGCTGCTGAGGGAGGAAGGTGGGTTGCTCTCCATGGCATTTGCCTCCAGAGGGGACTTCTCTGCCTGTTTGAGGCCTTTACTAGTCCTCTGCCTTGTCCTCAGCACAGCCGTACTCTCTCAGATATCTTCTTTATCTGTCTTGTAGGTGGGCGGTGTCTACTCGTACGACTGCAGCTTTGGCCATGTTCCCAATGTGGAACTGATGAAGTTCATCGCCATGGCCACTTTTGGTGCTTATCTCTCCACATGCCCGGAGCTGGACCCCCTGAGTCTGGATCTGAATGTGTATCACAAGGCATTTCTGCTATACTCCTTTCTGCGTACTGGGGAGTCCCTGAATCCAGAATACTACTGTGGTGAGGAACATGCACATCCCCCCTCCAGCAAATGGGTTGTCTTACAGCACCTCTCCTTAGGGTGACTCCCCCAGGCTTAGTTATGCTGATAGTCTCCTTGTCCCTTCCGAGCCATGCCTTCTGTAGGCTCTGGACACTGTTGGGCCATGCAGCCTCATCTGTGACTCCCCTCCTGGTTCCAGGAATTGGGTGGATGGGAGAAAACTAATGTCCCATTTTGCATCATTCCTCTTTCTGTGCACTTCACTCAGCAAACTGCAGCTATGCCTGCTGTGTTGGAAGTTGGAGGAGGTGAGAAGCTCTTGTCTGACCTTGCCTGCATACTGGCTGCCTCGCAGATGAGGACATTCTGGAGAGCTTGTCCAAATTGGGCTTGCAGATGGCAGTTTGGATTGAAAAACTAGACTCCTGAGAACCATCCCAAATGCCTCTCCTGGTTGTTCTTATTTTGTGAATGTTAGTGACTGAGAGTATGCCAGGAGAAATTAGTTACCAGTAAAACATGGAACACCCTTTCATGCCCTGGTGATATTTTCTGTAACTTCGCAGCAGAAGCCACATACAGTGGCAAGTTTGAAGAGACTTGGAAATGTTGGAACTTAAAAAGATCAGGTGTTAATGGTTTAAACTCAAGGCTTCCATGTCCTGATACCTTTTACAAGGCATCTGGGAATTCATGGTTTTCCAGGGAAAGGGGTAAAGCCCAAGAGCTTGCTGTGCAACTGTTGCAACTGCTTTGCAGTTTCTGCCTAGGCTTAATCTGTAACTCCAACACCTACCTTGTCCCAAAGGCTGTCCCAGAGAAAGCAGGACCTGGCAGCCCACGCTGTCCCTCTCCTAGCCCTCTTGGCCATGCTAGCAGACCTGTTTTCTGCTTTACAGGCTCAGGGGTGGGTGCAATGGGTGCCTGTTCTTCAGGCCAGTGAGTGTTCTTGGCACCTTTTGTCAAGCACTTTGAGAGGACTGTTGTTGTAGGATGAGGAGCAGGGTACTTGCTTCCTCACAGACCCCATCTCTGCTGTTTGCAGTGTCCCAGCACAGACTGTTCAATGAGCACCTGGTGTCTGCGAGCAGCAACCCTGCTCTGGCGATGAGGAGGAAGAAGCACACTGAGAAGGAGGTGCATGCTGACCTCGTGAGCATAGTCTCAGTCCGGTTGCGCGAGGGCTACAGCATCCGTGAGGTCAACATCACGAAAGGTGACTGGGGGAGCACTGGGGGCTGGAAGCTTGCATGGAACTGCGTTCTCAACTGGGTAGAGGAAAATGCAGGGTCTGCCATCTCAGCAGAGTGGCTGGTATTGTGGAGGAAGGAGCTGTTTTCTCCAACCAATTTAATGCTTCCAAACTGCAGTCTTCCAAAGGAAGAAACTGGGGGAAACAAGGATATTGTTAGGTGAAAATGACAGATCAGTCAGAACCATGACCAATACTAGAAGAGCATAAAACCATCCAGTGGTCCTGTTCTCTCGTCTGACTTGCGCCTGGAGTGTGAGAACTAGCTGCTGATTAGGAACTTTGAGGGGTTTAAAGTATCCCAGGGACTGCCAGTGAACTCTGCCTAGTTTTCCGTCTCCAGCTGTTACTAGTGGTAGTACTTTAACTGAAGGGAGGATGAAAAAATCCAAGTGCAAGTTATGAATTGCTAGCAAGAGAAAGAATTATTCTTGACCATCACAATGACTGGCAGAAAGCCTGGAGGATGGGATTCTTAAAACACTGTAAACATATACAACACATGATGATCCAGTGTCTTCACTGTTCTTTTTGGGATATTGGCATACAGAGTATGGTTTATATCAGAAAATCAAAGTCTGTGATATAACTCCAAAATCATTCCAAACTTGCCATATGATGAGTTTACTGTGGTCTGCCTTAAAACCATGTAAATATCTTTTGCCACTGCTCTGCTTGAAAGATTGTTCCAGAGCTTCATTGTTTGTTCTCCAGCTTCCTTTCTAAGCTCACTCAGACCAAATAAGACCTGTGTGACTTTATTATCCTTAATTAAGTTCATCCTCCTTCTCTGGCATTGCACAAATGTATTTAAGAACAATGCCTTTCTCCTTGTAACCTCACTTAACAGCCAGTGTTTCGGCCTCCTTTTGTAAGGGCAGGCTTTCTAATCTGTTTATTCATCTTAATAGCACTTTTTTTTCCCTTAGTTGTTTGCTTTTCACAGTTTGGTCTCGTATTTCTTGAAACAGTTCATAAGAGTGTTGAAAATTTGTTTTTACCAATATCTTTATCAATAGCACTAATATTTCCCTGCTTCTGAAGTAAAATGTCGTATCTGATAGACCAGAGATCACATGAGCTTTCTCCATGATTGCATTGCATTGTTAGCACAGAAATCCCTGTGACTTTTGCACATGTTTGCTTCCAGCTGATGAGTCCTTCAGGGTGTTTTATTGAGTTTTGTTTGTTTGTTTAGTAGTCCCTAAACGTTCACATTCTTCACATAATAGAGCTCCTAAGTTCATCTCACTCAGTTCATCTCACTGGTCCTATGTGATAACTGGGAATGGTGGTTCTTTTGGCTTGATGCTTCTTACAAACCGAATGGATCTAAACCAGTGTTTCTGGGAAGGTTGCTAACAGTCATATTAGGTGGGATAATTTCTAAAGTTGGTCTTCCAGGAATGTCCCTAATTTCTTGTTTCAGGAGTTTTCTATTAAAAGTAAGAACCTGCTGAGGTTCCTCATTGAGACAGCTCTTCTCATAGTGTCTGCTTTCGCTAATCTCCTGTAGGTATGACATGAGATACTTCCCTTAAATCCAGGCAGATTAGGTCCATTGCACTCTTCTTGTCTAGGAACATCTATGAAACAGTCTGACAAGTCCGTTCCTGTCCTAGCTGTGTTCAGTATTGTGTCTTTTATCCTTCTGTGCATCAGTTCATTTAGAGCTTGGACAAGTCAGGAGAAAGAGCCTTTCTTTCATCTGGCAGCAATAGTGATGTCAAGTGTAGAAATGGTGGAAGAGCGAGCAGGTGTGAATCACTCAAAAAGCAATCAGGCAGGTTCAGATTGTATTTTTTTGCACAAAGGTATTGCTACAACTCTGTTTCAGGATATCATAAAGCATCAAATTCCTGGACTCTGGAGGAATGTGTCAGAAATACCACCACATATTCACCAAGCTCCCTGCATTTTCCTCTAGATATCTTCCTACCACCTTTCAGCACTTGGAATGCTAAATGGATTGGTGTTCCATTTTCACAAGAGCAGAAGAGCAGCTATGCAGTTACCTTCTGTGTTGAATAGCTATGGGCAGGTGCACAGGGAAGAGTAGGAATAGGGTAAATGTATATGACATCTCCTTTCTCCTTTCCTTTTTTTCTTCCCTTTGACCACTCTGTAGCAGTTTGCAGCTCAGGGGCTCCCTGAGCCATAAATACTTTCTGTGTATTCTGTGTTTTTTTAGAAGGAATTTCGAAATGAAATGTCTGAGCTATCAAATATATAGTGTGTGTTTCTATGTCAGCCTTCAGAATAGTAGCAGATAATGTTACTTATACTTTGGAAAGGCTGGATGCTCTGGGGAGTTGCTGGCTGTGATCAGAAGAATTGTTGAACTAGCATCTTGAAGTAGAATTATAAGATTGTGACATTTAGACATTCAGCACTGCCTCTGCTAAGGAGGCTGATGTTTGGCTAATCAGGGCTCTCTGGACCATTCTTTAGAGAAGTGTGTAACAAAGAGCAGTTAATTAACCTGGATTACCACAAGCTTTTGCCAAAACTGGCAAACTGAAATCTGTTAAGGAGCCAGCTGGCTGTGAAGGGAGAGGAAAGAGTGCTGCGAAGGGAAAGAGTGCAGTTGTGGACTTTGACACTGTTGCTTTTCTGCTTCACTCTGCCAAAGGCAAAATAGAATAAATAGCTAGCTTTGTGCTCAGAGTTGCCTGGAGAGATTGTTTGTGATATTTATAAGTGCTCCGATTACCCTCACTATTTGAATTTAGATATTTAGGCATTTAGAAGGCTACTATGGTTAGTTAGGAATGCAGAAGTGCTTGTGAAAGCTGAAAGATTGGAAGGTATGGAAGGGAGGGAAGCTGCGTCTGAGAAACCTTGGGACTGTGGCATGTAATGGAGCTCAGCTTCTCTCCCATTTCTGGGACAGTGACAGAGGTTTGTTCTCTGTAACAGAAAAAATTCTCACCGACATTTTTGTGTTGCTCTGTATTGAGGAGAGCCTGGAAGACATTTTTCAAAACCTCATCTTCTTCTGTGAATCAGTCCAGCACCAAAAATGGCTGGGCATAGGCTGGCCAGTGAGAATGGCTGTTCTCAGTGTCAGGAACTGGGAAAACAAAGTGAGTTTTCTAAAACCAGAGCTAGACTTCATGAAAGAAGTAAAAGCAGCACAACCTCTTATTAGCTATAAAGTCAAGAACTAAAAATAGATTGCTTTGTACTAAGAACAAGCTGAAGACTCACCTGGGTATGACTTCACACTAAGCAAATATTTTGCCTATGTTTTCAGTTTTGTTTGTGTTGGATTGTAGGAGTGAGGCCAGGATGACTAATGGAAACACAGGTGGAAGTAGGAAATATTTTCATTAATGACCGAGGCAAAAAATGTAGGAATTTTCTTATCATGTTTGCTGTTGATGAAGTAGAAAGGCTTTGTTATGGGAACCAAAATGTTGTGCAGAAAGCAGTGGATGAGCACTAAAACAATAAGAGTGAGGTGACTATGAAATGGAAGAGACACATTTTTCAATTCTTGTTTAGCCTCTCTGATAAGCTAGAACATCTTCGTATGGGAACAACAGATGGTACAACCCTGGCAGATGCATTTAAAGTAATGTAAAGTACTCATTGTAGAAAATACTAAATAAAATCCTAGTAATTCCTCAGATGAAATACAGGTGAAATACAGTATATGCCTTTGATCATTTTTGTTCAGGAAAGATGAACTCTTGAGGTGCAGAAAGGGACAGTTGAGGGGAATGGATATTCTGTCACAGGCTGGTGACCGTGCCTGCACAGTAAGAGCTAAGGCTGGGTAAGGATTTCTTCCTCTAATGCACACTCCTTGTCAATGAATGTCAATGAATCTTCTCAGAATAAAAATAATTTAATCAAAAGAACAACTGAGCATGAATTTGGCATGTCCTCTGGAAGGCTTCTTCTAAACATTGGTGGGAGAAGAGGAGTCTGTGGGAGTCTCCCAGCAGGGACCATGGGAGCAAAAAGCAAGGTGGCTTTAAAATGGAGTGTAGTCAGCCTGTGAAGGGGATGGTATGATGTGCCTATGATAGCAGCAAATGCAACTCTGCAGGAAACATAGGATCCAGGCTGATGACCTGTTCGGACGGTTTCCAGCACATCCAATCACTTATCTCACAAATGCTGCAAGTTCGGCAAACTACAGAGCAGGCTGGACATCAGAATAGATGATTGAGCAGTTGAAACAGCAGCGTGGCACTGTAACAGAAAGTCATGTGTTTCCCTGGGTTGTTTTGGTACGAATACATATGCACAGTCAGCAGGAGTGTGACAGTTTTCTGCTCTTCTGGCTCAGTGAGGCTTGCTGTCAGGTGTTTCTGCTAATCTTGCTAGAGATGCAGTGGTCTGCTTAAAGAAAAAGGAAAAAATCATAGAATGGCTTGGGTTGGAAGAGACCTTAAAAATCAGATAGTTCCAACCCCCCTTCCATGGGCATAGACATTTTCCACTAGACCGGATTGGTCAAAGCTCCATCCAACCTGGTCTTGAATGCATCCAGTGATGGAGCATCCAGAACTTCCCTGGGCCAGTGTCTCACCACCCTCAGAGTGAAGAACTTCTTCCTAATTTCTAATATAAATCTACCTTCTTCCAGTATAAAGCCATTACCCCTCATCCTATCACTACAAGCCCTTGTGAAAAGTCCCTTCCCAGCTTTCTTGTAGGTCCTCTTCAGATACTGGTAGGCCACAATAAAGTCTCCCTGGAGCCTTCTCCAGGGTGAACAACCCCAGCTCCTTCAACCTGTCCTCGTAGAAGAGGTGTTCCAGCTCTCTGATCATCTTAATGGCCTTCATCTGGACCCACTCCAGTGTGTCCATGTCCTTATGTTGAGGGCTCCAGAGCTGGATGTAGTACTCCAGGTGGGGTCTCATGAGAGTGAAGTAGAGGGTGAGAATCACCTCCCTTGACCTCCTGTCCACACTTCTTTTGATGCAGCCCGGGATATGGTTGAGGCTTTCTGGGCTGCACTTGCACATTGTTGGTTCTTGTTAAGCTTTTCATCAACCAGCACCCCCAAGTCTTTCTCCTCAGGACTGCTCTCAGTCCATACTCAATACTCGTACTCTCAAATGTACAGTTGGAAGAATGAATGAATATTAATTCTTAACTTTGGGAGAAGAGAGTAAACTCGGTGAGAAGCTTTTGATGCTTGAAGTTCTAGATTGCATGCAATGCTGTCTGCACAAGAAGAACATGGAGTTAATTCAAGGATTGGGCCTCATCTTCCAGGTTGTTTATGATCTGGGCTCATCATGTCCAAATGTCCATGTTTCTGCAGTGAGATCATTAACTCTTCAAAGGGTAGATGAGAAGACTTTATAGCTTAAGGGCCCTGCTTATCTGGGCAAAGCAACAGTTTTCCTGGAAACAAAGATGAAGCTGTGAAGAAGAGAGCCTGTTGCAAATGTCAGCACCTCCTCTGAGTTTTAGTTGCCTTCTCTAGTGTAGACACTACACATACATTTAAAGAACTGTTCATCAAATGCTATTGTGTAAGCAAAGCCTCCCTCGGTTGAGGAGGAGAGAGAATGACTTCAGCTAAAGCAAACAGTTGTTAGATTACTCTGTCTTTCTTGTAGTGATCAATCTCACAGTACTCAGGAGTCCCTTCTCAGAGATAAAAATCAGCTGTGTACTGAAGAAGCACTTGAACTTATTCCTCTGCTCCCATGCAGGTGGGTCTCAGCTCGAAGTGAAACTAGTGCTGCTTTGGAAGCATAACATGAGGATAGAGTACTTAGCTGTGACACCCTGGCCTCTGGACCCATCAAAGCGCAGCACGTGGGTGGAGGTGACGATGGAGGGAAGCTATGACATCTTGCATGACATCAGTTGCACCATGAGGAAGCCTATCACCAGTCTGTACCGCACTACAGTCATCCGGCGCTTCTGGAACACCTTGCAGAGGTGAGCCGGGCCATTCCCAGCAGTTCCCAGTGTAACCAAGAAATTCCTTCCTTGGCATGCTGGGGCACAGGTTATGCAGGTGACAACCGCAACCCAGGGTCCCAAAGGAATGTATTCTGAGAAGGAGGCATGACAGGCAACAAGCGTGCCATCTAGCCAAGGAAAAGCCTCAAAGTGGCTTATGACTTTGAAGGATTGCTTCTAGTGAGGGTATTGCTGCCCCTGAGTCCTGATCCTCTGATGCAAACCTTAACTCTGACTGCCATCCCATGGAGGTGCTGTGTTCTTACAGCAGAGCCTTGCAGCTGTGCAGCATAATCATACCAGGAGCAATACTTCATGTCCCTGGGCCTGAAGGGTCTGTGGGTTATAACCATTTCCTAGACAGGGTGACCATTACTCCCTGCTAGTCAGCAGATTCCTTTTCTAGTGTGTCATTCCCAACTCTGATCATCCTCCTTATGTATTAGGCTGTTACTCTTGAACTCCCTTAACACGCGCTTTGTGATCAGGTGTTGAATCCCAGCATTGCCCTAGGAAGCTATGTTGGCGTGGGTGGGCTCCCAATACGTGAGGAGTGCTGGGTGTGCAGGCACTGGGCTGGCTGGGGCAGCCAAGGGGAGAGCGTGGGCTTTTGGGGCTAACTGCCTCTTCTCTTTCAGCATCAACCAGACAGATCAGATGTTAGTTCATCTGCAGTCTTTTGACACAGTCCCAGAACACTTCACTATTCCTGAGAGCACCAAGAACGGAGTGCCCCTCTTCTACATCCCCCCAGGCTCCACCACTCCGGTATGTTCCCTTTCTCTCCCATTTAATGTGGGATGGGTCGTCCCTCCTGCTGCTTCTGCCTTCCACCAGGGGATGCTGAGTCCCAACAATCAAGATCTTCTGGAACTCTCAAGCTTCATATCTTGCTCTTTGTCCCACTCAGTTCAGGTGCAATGTAATGCCTGTGAACCTCCCATCCCATACTTTTTTCTTCCCTGAGACATCACCCTATGTCTTACTGCTGCAGCTACACCTCTGAGTCCCACAGCAAGTCACCTAAGTGTGTTGTGAAGCCTTCTCCTGTAGTGATGTGATGTGATAGCCCGATGGGGAGGCTGACATGCTTATTTCTGCCATGCTTTTTCAGTGGATACCTCCAGTGTATGGTGTTGCTGCTGGCAGTCTTGTGCCCTGGTGATGTAGCTCAGCACTGTCAGGTGAAGATACAGGATGTACTGAATAGTTGTTTAATAGGCTCATTGCTCTGAGCGCTCGTGTGGAAGGTGCGAGAGAGATACTTGTCATCTGCACAGCTGAAACTAAACAAAACATGAGCTAATAGTTTCCACTGCAAAATTCAAACTCGTTGAAGCTCACTGAGCAGAAGAGCTAGCATATTATCTGTTCCCTGCTAGCAGTGTCCTTGGCATTGGTTGAAGATGACTAGCAGATACAAAAGCTAGGGGAGCTTTAATTTCAGAGAACTATCCCTTTAATTTTATTGCTTAAGTGCATTACTTCTTTAGGTTTGCCTAATAAATTTTCACTGTGCAGGGTTACATATCCCACAGTATATCTGGAGCATCCGATCTTACAGCTAACCACCACTTTATTTCTGTGTGAGCATGGTTGCTGTAGTTGGTGGAATCACAGTGTTACCGTTTGAACATGTTAGAGTTGCCCAGTGCCACCCATTGCTGTACCCTCTTTGCATGAGCTCTCAGATGAGTTATCTCAATGTTTAATTGCTCTGCTGACACGAGCCATATATCCCCCCTCTCAATCGGAAAGCACGCCATTACATATGCCATCTTCTCCGTGGTTGATTTACTTGATGCTAAGTAGTTAAATTCCTAATTAACTTGACATTTCAGGAACGTAATTTATTTTTGCTTACACTGTACTGCCTGTTTCAATGTGAACGCATTTAGTTATTCTCCTGAGATGCAGTTACTGAAAGTCAGGGACGTGGCCTTCTATTCCTGTGCAGCTCAGCTACTAGAGAAATTCCTCCTCTCTCTGGGTGGAACCAGGCAGTTTCTTGCTGAATATTCTGTCGTTTTCTCAGGTGCTATCCCTGCAGCACAGTGGATCTGACTCAAGCCATTCCCAGTTTGCCACCTACTGGAAGCCTATCCTTTCCATGGATGCCAACTTCTGGCAGCGGTGGCTGCACATGCATCGTATAGTCCTCCTTCTGGAGCATGACACGTATGTACCTGGCAGGGTTGAGTTCATGTGCACAGTGTGGGCCAGCCTGGGAAGGCAGGGCATCCAGTTCAGTCCAGTTGGAGAGTTGCAGCTGTCTTACAGGTGCCTATGGCCAAGGGAACCTGGGACCTGGTGGGATGCTAGTGGGACCTGGTGGATGGTGCAGGCTCATTTATCTGAGAGGGACTGTGGGTTGGGAGATCATCTTTGTCAAGAGAGAGGCTGTTCTCAGGAGCATAAATTGTTTCCCGAGTCCCTGTTGGGTTTGGATTTCCTGGTTGCCAGGGGGATGGACCATCCAGTTGGAGCTGTCCCACATTCTTGTTTGCTGCTGGCAAGCATTTTCCCAAAAGCATTGCTTTCCTGAGGCTGGTCCTAGTTGCAGAGTTATGAGAACAATAGCCTTATACTGCAATGGAAGGAGATGGAAATGATGCGAGGTGGAGAGTGGGATCCCTGCACGCACAGGACGTGTGGCTCTCGCCAACAGGCACAGGCAGCCAAGGTGCTTGAGTATTGGCTGCTGTGGAGGAAGAAGGCTGATGTACCAGTCAGAGGATGAGTTGGAATGGATGTAGCAAAGTCTGGGAAGAAGAGAAACTGGTTTCTAAATTACTTTCTTCCACACTCTGCAGGCCTGTGCCCAAGCACCTGCACACGCCGGGCAACAATGGCCGCTACAGCACCATCCAGTGCCGCATCTCCCACTCGGCGCTCACCTCCCTGCTGCGCGACTGGAGCAGCTTCGTGCTGGTGGAGGGCTACTCCTACGTCAAACTGATACACGGGTGAGTGGCTCTGAAGCAGTCTGTGTAGGGAGTCAGGCATATGGCCAGACCAGAGTTCCAGTTAGACCAGTATGGTGTGATGGGCCAGAAGCAGATGCCTAAAGGAGAGGATAAGAGCAAGATGAGTGGGTATAAAGCTCTGTGTATTCTGGACTGCTGCCGTGATGTTCCAGGTGCAGCCCAGAGGGAGAGAGAAACTGGCTGGGGGCTTCTGCATGCTAGAACTGACATGTGTTGCTGCTAAGTTTTCTGGGCTGTTGAGTGTGGAGCAGGCCTCCACTTGGTCTGACGTGACAGAGCAACAAGGTCCATGCTATTTCAGCCCTGTCTTAATCCCTCCTCCCTAGCTCTGAGGATCCCACACCTTCCTCATTTTATGTGGTGCGCATCATCTCCAAAGCTCCCTGTATGGTTCTACGGCTGGGGTTCCCCATTGGCACACCTGCTCAGGCCAGGAACAAGGTGAGCACTGTCTGGCTGCTTCCTAGGATAGGAGCAGAACAAGAAGTTCTGGATCTGTCAGTGGTGGGTAGATCACAGGCAATGCTGGGGAGAGGTATCTTCTAATAACTAACTACTATGTTAAGGCTTAGATGGGTGTGAATTTACTATAGCAGAAAGGGACAGTTTGGACAAAGCTTTCTCTGTTATGTCTGTGAAAGATCTAAACCCAAAGACTCAAAGATCAATAGAATAGGTGATCACATGAATGTTTTCCCCACTGCTTAATTCAACTGTGGTGCTTGAAATGACTCAAAGGTTATCTAGTCTATCCTTGTGACCAAAGCACAATTGATACTTTTCTGGCATGAGCAGCAGATACTTGTCTGACTCATCTCTAAAGACCTCTGTGATGGATATGCAACACATTCCCTAGGCTATCTGCTTCAGTAGGTGGTGAATTGCATATGTATATTGTAGCATTTGGGCAAGGAGGAGTTAGAGTTAAAATGCAAACAGTGCCTTGTATGAGCAGTACAAGGAGCAAAAAAAATGTAAGACCCAGAAAATGTTTTAGAGATGCAAATCTGCTAGACAGACTTTTAATAACCTCTTTGTATCAGAAGAAATGGGCTGCCCTAGTCAGATGCAGAAGGTGGGGTTACTATGTGGACTTTTTCTCCAGCTCTGATGGCTCCGACAAGTCTTAATTGTTCCTAGGTGAAACAGTAAGGGAAAGATGTCCTGCTATTAAGCTGTGTCAACCCAGTGTGGAGGATGGTAGCAGAACTTTGCCTACCTTATTTAGGGAGAAGAATTTTTTGTGTTGAGCTATTCAAATTTCCAGTGTTTAAGGGAAGGAAAGCACCCAGTGCAGCCTGACTTTCAGAAGGCTTTTGGTGAGACTCCATACAGGGCACGTCATAAATGAGGTGTCGTAAAACAGAAACTGTCTTAAGGAACAAGGCAAGGAAATTGAAAAAGTGCTCTGCTGTCATCAAAGCAGAAGCTGTTTGTGGTTTTCCCATTTTTTTTACTAGTCAAAGGGTAGAGAACTCCTGTGCAGGTAGCTAGCAGATAGTAAGCTGGGAGATTCTGCAGGTGGCACAAAGGTATTTGCTTTTCTGTGTCCTTTCAGTCTGTGTGCTTTGTGGACACCTAAGCAGCACGACGGTGGTTGGAAGCCAGTATTGATAACTGCAGAATAGTGTGCCGTGGATTTGGGAGCTTAAACACCATCAGCAATTCTGTATTATCAGTATGAAACCACAAAGGGCACCTGAGTGGCACTGTAGTGCAGAAAAGAGCTCTGCTTAACATTTGGGGACACTCCATTCCTTGAAAAGGATGTAATGATAGGGGAAGTTGCTGGAATAATTAGTGTTGAGGAGGGAGATGGAGAGCTGCTTTTCTGCTGTTTGCCTGCAGTGGTAATGAAAACTAAAAGGAAGTGACCAAAGATCATCATAAGAAACCTAACCATGGAAATTTGAAAGAAAACACTGGGGCATTGTGGGGATCAGATGCTGGTGTGGGTAGAACCATGTTCAGAGCTGCTAAAAGCTAGAAAGAGTAATCAGGAAGTCATTTTGAAAATATCTTGGAAAAAATTAACGTAAAAAATAACCCAAGCTCTTGAAACCTTTTAGCACAGAGGTTTGACACATGAACCTGATAGTGGGGAAGCACATCAGATGTGGGAACAGTCTGGCTCGTTTACATTGACTGTAGGCTGTTAGGGAGAGGAAGAGGGAAGGAATGAGGGTGGGTACTCGGACTGCTTCTGTGCAGGAGCTGGCATGCAATTAATTTGTTTTTTGTCAGAGTTATGGAAGGCAATTTCTTCACCTTGAAATCGTCTTTGGGTCTTTTGGACCTTTCTTTTGTTTTAAAAAATATTTGTAGTTGTTAAAATGTGGACCTGAGAGCCTTGTGTCGTTTTGATCTTGGTCTTGCTAGTGCTTCAGAAGTAAAATGACCTTTAGCTCCTGCTCGTCTTTATATTCAAGGAATGTTCTATTCATTTTAGTCAGGCTCTTGTTCTGGAAGCTTATTTTGAGTAGTTTGTATCTCCTGACAAATGTGGTCACGTTTACCTTTTGCTTTTGCCATGACAGATAGTGGAGGAGTTACGGGACCGAATCTTGCAGCTGCGCTTTCCCCACAGGGTCCAGAGCAAGGAGGCAACTCCAAAAGCAAAGAGGAAAATGTTTGGCAGTAGTTCTCCCTCCAAGTCTCCACCTGTGGCTGGGGCCCAGTCAGCCCTCTCAGACAGACCCTGCCTTGTAGTGCTGCACAAACCCTTGGAGAAGCTACTTATCAGGTAGTGATGGAGAACCAGGCCATCAGCACAGGCTTCTTGCCCTGGGAAGCGGCAGAGAAGAGAGTCTGTGGATGGTGTGGCCATTTGCAGGATGAGAGTGCTGTGACACTGGTGCTTGTTGGGCCAGGCTTGGGAATGGCAGCTGTGGTCTGGGAAAGCTGTGACTTGCAGCAGGGGACCTGCTGGACAGGCAGATTTGTTAGTCCTAACTAATATGATGCTGAAGTAAATTTAGTTACTGCCATCTGAGCAGGATTCTGTGCTGGGCCAGCCATGTTCTGCTGCTGGAGGGCTGGGTCCTGGGCCCAGGAAGCAGGCTGTGAATCCAGATAGTTCTGGCCCTGAGGAGAGCATTCTTTCCATCTCAGTGAGCCACACTTCTGTCCTCTCCTAGGTATGAGAAGCTGCCTTCTGATTATCGAGCACCCTTCATTCTCAATCTGGAGCATCCCCCAGTGTCTGGCCCACTGACCATGGTGGCCAATCGTACTGCCTCGTCCACCCTGGCCTCACTGTCCCGCTACTTCTATCACCAGCGCTGGATCTGGAGTGTCCAGTCAGGGCTGGCACCGGCTGTGCCCATCACTGCTGTAGCCCAGCTCCTTTCCACACTCACAGAGTAAGTTGCACACCTGAACAGGGTTGCTTTCTCCAGGTAGTCCTGGGGATGCAGAGAAAGCAGGGTGGATCTTAGGCCTTGTTGTAGGTAACAGCTGAAGCTGCTACACAGAGGGTTTTGATCCTGTACACAGCTTCCAGAGCTGGTTGGGCCAGTATTTTACCCAGTTCTGCAGCTGCAGTTGAGGAAAAGGAGAGCCCTGGAAAACATACAAAAGAGCAAGAGGTGTTACTGTGCCTGGAGTGTGCTGACAGTGTGGACTGTCCTGTGCAGAGTGTCACATCTCCCCATTCTCTGTGTGTAGTCTTGGGAAGGAAGGTGTTATGAGGTGAAGGGTACAGTCATTCTTGTATTTAAGGCTTGCAGTATGAGAAGTCCTCCATGTCTGACCGCTTCTCTGTTGCCAGGGTCCGTCTGTCAGAGGGTTTCCACTTTGCATCCAGTGGGGATGGAATTATCAACATGGTGCTGGAGCTGCCCGTACAGGTGAGCCTGAGTGCTGTGGTGTGAACACAATCCTTCGTTGCTTCTTCTGAGGTAGATTCACCTTCCCATGGTGGGATTTCCTATACACTTATAGCACACCCCCTTAACATGTACAGGGATACCTGCTTCCATCCCTGAGGCAAAGCAGCTTGTGGGTTGGGCATTTTCCTGTCTTCATCTGCAGTAAGAGTGCTGCTTTGCTGGTAGGGACATGCTGTGTCTGAGGAGTTCTTGGGGCTGGGACAGGCTCCCTCTCTCCACCACTGCTAGTGGAGCTGGGCAATGGGTCTGTGTTTTGTAGGGGGGCCACTGGGTAGGTGTGGGCTGTTACTGCTGGCCAGGCTCATGCAGTGTCTCCCCTCCAGATTGACAGCTCAAGTGAGAGCAGCAGTGGCAGGGAGAAGCACACCTGTGTCGTCCAGTACATCCTCTTCCCACCCCACTCCACCTCCACCAAGGACAGGTGAGACACTTGCTCTGGTCTCAGGGAGGGCTGGCAGCAGAGTCACAGCTCCAGACTTGCCCTTTGTGGCCAGTGTGGGAAGGAGGGAGTCCCCCATCATCTAGTACAGACAACTAGCTGTCATAAACTGCTCACCAGTTAGACTGGGCTTTACCTGCAAACCTAGGGTTTGCGTGTCTGCTTTCACAACTCTGAGAGGAGCTGCAGTGGGCTGCTGGCTCTGTGCCATCTCACAGGACTTGCCTTATGTCTTTCCTCCAGCTTTTCCACAGATGATGACAATGATACAGAGGTAGAGGCCATTGAGGTGGACACAGAACTGAACCTGGTCACTGAATGCTGGGTAGAGCCACAGAGTGGCTACGTCCACAGTACTGCTGAGAACTGGAAGCACCTCCATGGCTTGCCCTACCAGAAAATACCTAAAGCAGTGAGTCCCTGAAGGGGTAGGGGCATGGGGTCTTCTGTGGAGGGAGAAGGGTTTATTGCAAGTGCACTGCAGCACTGGAAGTGAATTATTGAGGGCCAGAAGAGATGAAAATGCTGTTAACAAAAGAGCCAGAGATTTCTGAAAGGAACTGGGCTACTGGAGAGAAAAGGTTTTTGGATTGCAAGGCAGTGGATGCAATGCTACTCTGGGATAGGTAGAAAAATACAGATTACTTTGTTAAGAGCCATTCCAGGAAAGCAAGCTGGACCAGAGCAGGGATTGCAAGCAGTACTGCCCATGCACCTCCTGAACAAGGCAAAAAGAGGCTCAAGGGCTGGTGGATAAGGAGGGGGCAGAGAGTGAGAATAGGGAAAGTTAGGGGATGGGATTATGGGTGTTTCCTCTCCTTGCTTTTAAGACTGTTTTCCCATGAACTTGGGGATAGTAATTCTGCTGCGTACAGCTGAACCTTGACTGCTTATTACAGCTTTATCCCCGGGACCTTGCGTGCATTGCCACCATGCTGACCTTCGAGTACATCAGCCAGTTGTGCCAGAACAAGGATTGGGTCTGCCCTCCTTCAGACAGCAAAGCTACTGAAGGTGAGTCCAGCATATATGTCCTAGCAGGTTTGATGGCGTAAGAAGCAGCTAGGCCCTGAATGTCTCAGGGCCCATTAGAGGTTTCTGGAAGGTGGAACAGGTGTTTTGACAATGGCTTGCTAGACTTTGATGGCTGTGGGCCACTTTGGGCTTGTGCTAAACTGCCAGAGAAATGGCTTCATTCTGGGAAGTCCAAAAAAGCATTGAGGCTTTCTGTCTAGGCTGGAGAGGTGACTAGGTGACCCTGCTTGAGTGGGGGGTTGGACCAGAGGACCTGCAGGAGTCCTTTTCAACCTCTACCATTCTGTAATTCTGTGAGAAGGGCTGGCTTCTGGAGCAGATGAAAGATGAGCTCACCTATACAGTGATGGGCACGGTGTGCCTGGGCAGATGGTTGTACAGACATTGTAAATGATATGAAGGAAGAGTTCCTCTGTTCTCAGTTACAAGATGCAGTTTCCAGAACAGTTTGTGGGACACTTGCTTTCTGGTGGTCCTATTCATCTCTCAACCCTCTGGAATGCTCCATTAGCCCGCAAAGATAGGGAAGGGGACCTTAGGAGATCTGGTCTGTCCTCTTCATTCAGGGTATCTAATCTGACATGATTAACAAAGTTCATTGACAACTCCAGGAGTATGTGGGGGGTTCAATCTTGTCAAGCAATCTGTTCCAGAACCTCACTAGTTTTTCTTTCTTCCCACTAATTCACCTCATCCTAGATTTTTTGTTTGCTTACCTTGCAGTGAATAACACAGCAGATATTGTGTGGGTTTGAGGGAGCCAGGATCAAAGTCAGTGTGAGAGGGGGAGCAGGCCAGGAATGCTCAGGGCCTGGAGAGCAGAGACTCCTTCCTGAGGAAGAGGACAGGAAACACCTGCAAGGATGTGCAGAGCTTGACAGATGGGAGATCTCTCCCAAGAGCAGGGAGGTCCTTGTCCCTTATTCTGCTGATAATTCAGACTGCCTCTGGCTCCCAGCACGGTCATTGCTCTCCAGCAGTGTTACCTGCAACACTAATGCATAGTTTTTGTTCCCTGGCAGCTCTGGTCCCAAGCCATGTGTGGCCTCATGGTGGCTCCCTGTCTCTCCTTGTGTGGTAATGAGCCCGGGAGACTCTTTTCTTGCCCAGGGGACTCTTTTGAGCTACCCCCCTCTCTATAGGTAGTTCACAACTTGCTTCAGCCTCTAGCAGGCTTTGCTCTTTCCCCACATTCATCCTTTCTATCCCTCTACCTTCCTAAAGAGGGAGTTGAGGCAGTGTTGTTGTGTAACTTACTTGTGCAGCCTGCACCGTGTTCAGGGCTGGCACCGTGCATGCAGAGGTGATCTGGGAGACAGGGCTATGTGATGTCCATAGGCACGTTACATTCCCAGTTCTTGTTGCAGATCCAGACATGGGGGCTGGTTTTCGTGTGCATGAGATCCCATTCCAGTTCAACCTCATGAAGCTGTTGCCCAGGTGCCAGCAGGTTGAAATGTTCTTCCTAATGTTGACAAAAGGTAAGTGCCTCTTCACCACCTGCCTCCTCTTGTCCCCCCTCCATAGCTATGGGCACTCTGCTCTGTGTGCTTGTCTCCCTGGACAGCAGGCGTGTGAGAGCTGCCATGCCTCTTTCAGTAGCTCAGTGCTGTTGCTCTCATCTCTGCAGCCCAAGGCTGTCCAGGTCTATTGCTGTCTTTCTTGGGATTATAGTTTTGGAAGAGTTGCTTATGAAACATTAAATCTAGTCTGTTGCTCTGTGGTGGTAGTTTCTTGTCTTTAGCCCCAAACATCTCCAGAACAGCTACAGTAGCAGGGTGAGTCAGTGCAGCGTAGCTAATGGTGCTGGAACTCCAGGGCTTCCTCAACACCCTCCAAGTCAGCCTTGTAGATTTGCTGGGGGAAATTCCTGGTTGTATGAAAGTGTCACCTTGCAAAAGGCTCTCTCCTGAGTGACTGGGCAGGTGGTGGCTGTGGAGATGCTGTTTCTGAAGCTGCCATGGTTCTGTTTTGGAGCAGAGAATGAGGAAGTGACCAAGGACTCTTCGTTTGTGCCCAATGAAATGCTTCTAAACCTCTTCCATGGCTGCCTGCAGCATGACCTCAGTGACCGGGAGATCCCCATGGCTAATGCTGATCATGTGGCTTTCATGGAGCAGGTTCTGCAACGGGATCGTGATGGCCATCAACCTCCCTTCGCACTCCCTGTGATCAGAGGTAAGGGCCAGAAGCATGGCAGCAGTGACATCAGGAGCTGAGATGTTTCAGGAGCCTTGCTTTCAAATCTCTTCCTCTGCTGGTGTTTCTCAGATTGGTTTCTTTATGCTCCATTTCAGAAGAAACCCTGAAAGTCTCTGGGACCCTGGAGCAGCAGGATGCTTCTGCGTCCTATCATCTTGTTGGCAGCAATGGCACCAGGGATATGACTGGCTCCACAAGTACTCTTCAGGTACTGCCACACCACTGTCCATCTCCCGAGCACCCTCTGAAGGCAAGGCAGCAGCTGTCGAAGAGCAGGAGAGTTAGTAGAAGGGTTGGGAACAGATTGAAAGGCAGGTGTTTTCCCCATGCTTGGCAGCAGTTTAAGCTGTAGCCTGTGGCTGAAGTCAAGCAGCAATCTGGAAGGTGTGTGGATAGTTCTGCTCACTGTGGGCCTAGTCTGTTACAGCAGCACTAATGCTGTGCTGCAGATTGCTCAGAAACCATGGGCAATCACTGCCCGGAGGTCAGAACCAGCCCCAGCAAAGCTGGTTAAGCATTTTCTGACTGTGTGCTGTGTTTCCTGGAGCCAGGCTGCTCTGAGAGTGGTGCAAGGGGTGGTCAGGGTGATTTCAGCACCGTGCTGACTAGCAGTCATGGAGGAACTTGCTCTGTGTTGTTTCTACCTGTCTCAGGTTAGGTCTGTGCTATATGCTATGAGCTTATCCAACTTCTGCTCTTTCATCAGAGCCTCGGCAACACAGAGCTGCCTGAGGATGACGTGACCCTGAGTGACACCATGGGGCCCTTTCCCCCACAATGGCGATGCTATGCCAAGCTGGTCAACCCACAGCATGTGTTCTTGACCTTCCTGCCAGCCACCTTCTCAGGTGAGACTACCTGTTGTGGGGTGGGGGAGGAGGCAGCAGTCTCAAGAGCCTCCTCAGGATACAGCAGAAGCAGAATTGGGTCCAGTAGGATGGGGACAAAATTAAACAGTGGAGCCTAGACCCAGTCTTTGCGTACCATATGTCCAGGAATATGGAGTAGTGCAAGCTGCGGAATGTCTTGTTCTTTTCTCCTTGGAGATGGTGCTGCCCACATAGTGTTTTCAGGCAGGGGATGTGGCTTTGAGTTATTTGCTGGATGCAGCCATTGGACTGTTTTTCCAGTACGGTTGTTAATGAATGGAATAAGGAGGCTGCTAATGGGGTGGTCAGGGAGAGTCCCTGCTTCTGAGCATTGGCACTGGTCTGGGCTGCCACTGAGCTGCTGGTGAAGGCTGCTAGGCTCAGCTGGAAGTACTGTGCGGCTGTCCCCACACACAAAGAGGTAGCAGGGACATCTGCCATGTTGGGAACATGGATGGAGAGGTTAAACAGTTCTCAGTGAACAGAGAGTGATTTCATTTTGTTTTCTTCCAGATGTACAGAAGCTGATGGCTTGTGGGTTGGACAAATCTCCAAAAGATGAGAGTCGATCTGGAGAGGATATCCTGGGATCTGTCTGTGCAGAGCGAGTCAAAGCTGAGGCTGAAGAAGGGGATGCTGCAGTGCCGTTACCTACCCTCAGCATAACACCAGCCCATGGTACTGCCCTCACAACAGCACCTTGCTAATGTATTAGTTCTAGTATCCTTGTTATTCCCAAGCATGCTGTTGGGCAGGTTGAGGTAGGGGGAGTGACAGGCTGTAGCAGCCTGTCAGCTCCTGCCCAGCATTCAGCAAAGTCAGGATCAGGAAAAGGGGCTCAGTTGAAGCCTCAGCCAGCTTTCATGATGTTCGTTGTGGGGTGAGGAAGCATAATGTGAGCTGAGTGCCCATGGCCCAAGGCTGGCTTTATGTGGGCAAGGCGGTTGCAGGTAGATAGAAGCTACCAGGAATGACAGTATTGAGCTGCACTGGAAAATCAGTGACTCCCATGTCATGATCCATATTGGCACTACCAGCAGCACATTGTCTTAAGGAGAGCACGCAGGTCTTGAGGTATATAGGATTTGATTGCACCACCCCTGGTGCAGTCAGCCAGGCTTGCAGTGAGAATGGAGGCTTGTACAGCTGCAGAAGGTGGTGGTGAATTGTCATGGCTGCCCAAGAAGGGGATCAGTGTTAACGAAGCACTGGGCTGAGTGGTTGGGTACTAGGTGAGGAGAATGGTGTGTGAGGTTTGAGTGGTGAATAGCTGGTAAAACTGATACCTACTTGCAGATGCTGCTGTGAGGAATGTGACCTTTCAGACCAGGAGTGAGAAGCCCATCAAAGGCCTTTATCTCAGGATTGTTTCTTTTGCAGAAGCGAGCCATGACCCTGGAGAACAGGGTGGCCCTTCGCGGAGAGACGTCCACATCTCCTTCTGTCGCCAGAACTCGCAATCTGAGCTGGGCGAGTGCCGCCGATTTCGCTGCCCCATTTACATCTACAGCTGCTCTTTGGAGCTGTTGCGAGAGCAGCTTGTCAGCCCACGGGCACACCGTCCTCCCCGGGACATCTTTTTCAGGTAATACCAACCATATTTGATTCCTAGACAGGAAATAGAGGAGCTTCCTTGACAAGAGGCTGGCTCTAGCCTTGCCTTATTCTCTTGGCTTGGCCTCTGTGCTTTATAGCAGCCACTGCCTGTGCATGCCCTAGGGTCCTGCTTCACTGGCGCCAGGGCTGTTTATAGTCTAAAACGTGCTTCATTGGTGCTGAAAGCTGTGGCTCCTCTTTTCCAGGTCCCAGTCTCTGGAACGTCCTCCTGCTGCTGCTTGGCTAGACCACAAGCATAAGGAGTTGGTGAGTTACTGCACGCTGCTGCAGGAGCACTCCCACCAGTGCTATGTGAAAGGTGAGGAGCAGTGCAATGGGAGCTGAGGAAGGGTTGGGGTTGAGACTGGACCCTGGATCTTCTCTTAAGAAACCAATGTCTCATTTTTCTTGTGATCTTACACTGAGCAAAGGGAGGAGATGTGGGACTGATCTCCCACCAGGAAAAATTTAAAGATGCCTCCGCACATTCCCTATGGGCCTTGCATAGGCTGTTCCTGGACTTGTGGAGCCCTGTGGAGAGGGGTCCCTTCTTTGACTTTTTCCTCTCACCTTCAGGGTGGCAGATCCCTTGGGCACACTGGTGCGACACAGGCCCAGACTAACATGTAACATTAGGCATCCTGGCTGGGTCTTGTCTCCCAGACCCTGTGCTGATGGCAGCTCTGCTGGGACTTGGTGAAAACCTGTATATGGCTATTGCCTGACTCACATGGCCTCGCATCCTTGCAGTGGGGCACTCAGGCTCTGTGTTTAATCTCTAGGGCTGTTCAAGAGCCTTCAGCAGTCACACAGCATCAGCTCCCAGGACCTACTTACAGCCATGGACTACTGTGAGGAGCTGCTCCAAGAGATTGATATCACCAACTTCCTGCTGACGGTGTGCAGCCATGTCCGCTCATTCCGAGAGAGCCACCAACATTTCAGGATGCACTCCAAGACAGCCAGCTTCCAAGTGGGCAGCATAGAGCAAGAAGAGGAGCAGAGCTCTAGGGAACGGGGCGTCTTGGTCTCTGAATCAAGGTAGGGGCCCATCTTGGTTTTGCTTCTGTTCTTAGCATTGGGCCAGGACAGATCTTTCTTCAAGAATCTTCTGCTGCCTGCTAGAGGGAATGTTGTAGGACAGGGTCAAACAGAGCCACATGTAAGAATAGATATTTCCAGTGGCGTACCCACCTGGTATGGTGTCCAGCAGGACCTTCTGTTTTTTATAATCTCTCTAGTGGCACCCATCCTTTCGCTTTCTCCAGTAGTCTTAACTGGTTACTGTCCTATCTGGCCTGACCTGGAGGGCAGTTCATCTGCAAGTAACTCTTGGACTTCTTGTTTCTGGAGAAATTATGCATCTGCTGCTGCTTGACTTAAATTTGAGTTTGCTGTTGACTCTGGTGAAAACGATGGGTTTGCTATCTTTTTCTAATAAATAAAGTGTCATTTTTTAAAATAAAATCTCTGGAAAAAAATTCACAAGAGAAGTATCAAGGTGAAACTGGAATATGCTTGATGCTAAACTTCTGCCCTTCCATTCCTTAGAGTATTTGTGAATATTTGTACTCGTGTACAAATACTCTTGTACTCATATGAGTATTTGTTAGGGTATTTGTATTGCTTCTGGAAACTTAAGGAGGGGAAAAAGTACTGAGCTGTGCCTTTGTCTCTCGAAGAAACACCCTCTTTAGGTTCTTTGCCTTCTGCGCTTGAGTATCCTCAGTTCCTTTATGTGCATTCACTAGCATTTGTTGGGAATCTCCAATCCTGTTTCTTCCTATATTGTAAGTTATTGAGACGAGGCTGTGGTTTTGAAGAACACTCAAGTGTTTTGAAAGTCAGATGACTTCTTCAGGTGCAGCTTTCATAGAGAAAAACTGTGGGAACTTTTTTTTGTTTAAATTATGAATCACGTATCCCAGTGCAGACTGTATAAACTTTACTGAAGGATGTACAGCTTGTGACATAGTGCGTCCAGATCTGCCTTCTGTATTACTAATTCAAGTACCTAGAGAGTACTTTGACCAACCAACAACATCCCACCACCCAGATTGCTTTTTCTGACTTTTAGGGACTGATTCTGTCATGGAGCTCCTGAGTGAGCATGGGCCTGAGCTTTGTGCCCAGATGCTAGGGGTGCTGGCATGGCGGTATATGCTGTGAGGTGCCCTGGACTGAGTGTTGGTAATTCAGGTTGCTCCAGGTTGTCCCTGTACTCAGCCGGGTGTCTCTGTTTGCCAGGGAGGGCGTGTACCGTGGTGTCGAGTACCTGGCCATGGAACCAGCATGGCTAAACTACCTCTGGCCTGGCTTCAGACAGCCTGAGCGCTTATCTGGCTTAGTGGGTGGCAGGAGGGTTTCTGGGGCTGTAGGGGTGGGGTCTGTGTAAGTCACATTGTGTTTACACAGGCGAGATGTGGGGAACTGAGGTGGGGGGTGCTTGTGGGGTAGGTAATACATATCAGTACTCTGGTTTCTCGATTTGCCTGTCCCACCTGTCTACAATCTTCTCAGTGCGGAAATGGAGGACTACAGCGAGCAGGACTCCCACAACATCTCTAGCCCCACAGAGGAGCCAAAGAGCAGTATGGGCACCAGCTGCTGTTCAGAGTTTCCCCTCTCACTGCTGGAAATTGGACAGCCCTGCCAGGCACACCCTGACTTGCATAAAATCATCCAGGTGAGGAATTGGAAGCTCAGCTTGGCTCCTGCAGGAGTGTAGAGTGGAATGTCTGCTTCACATTTGGGATTTCTCTTTTAGGAAAAATTCTTGGAAATTGGAAGCTTACATTTCAAGCCCGTGCCATCAAATCCTCACTACTTCTTCTATTGTCCCCCATCAGCCAAGAAAGAGGTAGGTATGGTGCTGCCCTGGCAGACACCTAGTCCTTGTGGAGTTGAGTAGCTTTGCTTGGTGTCAGATCTGGGCTTGGAACTGGCAGACCCATGGGTAGAATGAGCCCCTTGGGGGCCTGTCAACAGCCTGCTTCACTGCCTGGCTTGGTTCTAGTATCTGCCCTTCCTCTCTCCATCTCAGGAAGAGGCATCTCGGGATCAGGCAGACAGGAAAGGCAGTGAGGACATGGAGGGATCAGAGGCAGAACTGGCAGCTGAAGAAGGTAAAATTTACTTGCTCTGTCCCGGAGAAGAAAATGGCTGTAGTCTGATGGTGATGATGCCTTTCAGAGCTTGGCTCTGTCTGATGAGGTCTCTGGGGATATGGGCCAGGTTTGCTAACATGGTACCTGTATCAACAGGAACTGTGTCTGGGTGCTGCATTGCCACAGAGAGTGACCCAGAGCTGGAGGTGGAGTACCGTGAGAAGCTGGAGCATGAGTTCCCAGACACAGATTCTCTCTCAGACTCCAACACAGTGAACCAGGATGATGACTCCTTCAGTGTGCTGGGAGGGGACTCGCTCAATGAGCAGGAGTTTCTGGAGCAGGAGATGCCCCCGCTCTTTGTGCACCTTACCTGCTCAGTGAAGCTGCGTAGCCAGCACAGCTCCATGCCTGTGCAGTCCCTGCCAACTTGTCTAGGTAAGAGCAAGCCTTGCTGTGACATTAAAGGGCAGCAGGACTTCTGTCAGGTCCCTGCTGGGTGAGCAGCCCCTGGAACAAATATACTGTGCCCTGAACAGCAGTCCTTCTGGACCAGCCCTCCCTATACAGAGCCCCCAGGGTCTCCCAGCATCAGACAAAGGCTTTTTCACTAGGTCTCCCACTTGCTGTGGGATTGGTCACATAAGGTTGAAAGGATCATGGAGGATGGTGGCCGCCTTGAGCCTGTCCGGGTGTGTGGGACAGCCACCTCTTGCAGTCTCTGTATTTGCCACTAGGCTGTGTATGTGTGTAACAAGAGCGGTTTGTTGCTTGATTCCCTTTGTCTGTGATCTCTCCTCAGGGGAAGTTCTGGGCTGCCTGGAAAGCTGCCAAGGCTTGAACACCATTGACTTGGGTGACCTCTGTGTGACCTTGGACATCTTTGTGTTGACACTGCCCCTGGAGATAGAAGTTGTGAACGCAGACATTCTCCACAACAGGTAGGTGGAAAGATGCCCAGTCACTCACACACCCCCTGCTTGCCCTTCCCAGCCAGCCAGTCTCAGTTCTTCTCCATGTGCTCAGACTCAAAATTCTCCTTCTCACCAAGCCCTAAGAAAACTAAAATTTTTCCAACATAGGCTCAGCCTTCTTTAGAGATCCCTTTTCTCCTCTCTGGAGCCCATGTCTGTTTATCCTCTCTGGCTCAAAAGCTGATGTTCAGCTTGCTCTCTCCTGTGATAGATGCACCTCAGAGAGCAGTGTGTCCTTCACACGGTCTCCAGGGCAGCCATCCTCTTTCCGCTCAGATGAGGACATCATGCACAACTTGGAACGGCTCCCATCCACAGGAGATGAAAGGTATGGCCCTGCAGGTGTAGCAAGCCCCTCACAGGTGCCTTTTGCTGCCTAGGAGCTGCACTGTGGTGGCTGTGAGCATGAGAATGACTGGTGGATTCTTATTCTCCTCGCTCCTAGGCACCCTGCACTTTCCAACCTCCCTGGAGTGCACAGACAGGCTATTGAAGCCACTATGAATGAGGTAAGCCAGCCTTGCTTACTTCTTGCTTCCACCTGGAGCAATGTGGCCACAGTGCACAACTGCTGTTCCACACTTCTAGCCTGCTCCAAGCTGCAGCTTCTGTCAACTGAACTGTCTGGCCTTCTGGTATCACACAGGCCATTGGCCTTGTGCTTCCCAAAAGTGTGAGATTACCCTGACAAAATTCTTACTGCAGTTGGGGTGGAACAGGCAGAGCTGTCATCCAAAGGTCTTTTTGTAGGAGATGAGGAATGTAGGTGATGAGAGGAGATGCCCTCATCCTGCTGTGACTTGGATCAGAATTGGGGCAGCCTTGCAAATGCAGGTCACCTAGGTTTTGTGCTGTGTCCTTGCTCTGCTCAGATTCGCTGGCTCCTGGATGATGAGATTGTGTCTGCACTGCGCCACTCGCAGGTCATCAGCACCTCCATCCTGCACCGGGTGGCCACCCACATCTATAACTCCAAGGGGCGGCCCAGCTGCCACAGCGAGGTGGTGCTACTCCAGTTTGTTTTTGGACCTGAGCACTCTCTGGAGAAGTTCAAGGAGGTAAAGAGAGGGCCCTGAGGCAGTGTCAGATGCTTAGTTGGTGGGATGCTTATTCTTCCCTGTATTGCAGGAGTTCAGAAGAATGGTTCTGCCAGGCTACATGCTTAACGCAGAAGGCAATGACTACCACTACATCTCCATCAGCCGCCTGCACTCCAGGCGGGCAGCTCCAAACCCTTCGGGGACACCCTGCTTGCAGCAGCCAGCTGGAGGGGGCACCAGGACAGCCCTGGGCCAGGCAAGCCGGGAGGGCAGCAGTGAAGCAGAGGCAGAAGGCTCTGAGCTACACCATGCAAGTTGTGTCCAGCTAGAAGAAGCCCGGAGTCTCTGGGGGTGGTCAGAGAGTGAGACACGCATTGTGCCAGACCCAGGAAACCCCGTAGGTGGGGGCAGCCACACACAGGATGAGGTGAGAGGCATTGAGGTGGTCTGTTGGTGGGAAGGTGTGGGACACTGGTAACAGAAGGTAGAAGGGTGCAAGAGGATGATGGGACTTGGTTTGGTTCCTGGTTTTCTGGTCATTTTTGCAACCCTGGGTTATGTGCAGGTCCCAGGAGAAGCACTGGGCCTTGAGCAGAGCCGAGCACCTGGCCATGACTCCCTGGAGGAGGCAGCTCCAGAGACAACCATACAGTCACTGCCATCCTCATCCTCTGAAAAGGGCAACAGTGAGAAATCACCCTTAGTGACACCATCTGCAGCGAGCCTGGCGGAGTCCATAACACAGGGCAGGGAAGGTAGGAGCTGCAAATGTGGGCAGGATGTACCTCAGCCTCAGGAACTTCTAAGGACAGAGCGCAGTTCTGGCTGTGGCATACAAACTGTAGCTGCTATTCCTGTTCCTGTCCCTCAACACCAGAATTGGTACCAAGGACTGCTGGTCGCTGCCTGCCAGGGTGCTGGCAGTTCACTGCTTAACAGTACCCAGGGAACTGGGCTGTGCTGCAGCACTGATATCCCTAATGACATGAAGTTCCTGGTGACTTCAGTCGTGGCTGCAAGAGCCCCATTCCCCAGCACTGCCCCCCCCTGGCCAGCACTGTCTGGTTGTCCTGTGATGTGATGTTTCTTCAGCACATGGGGCGTACGAAGGGGCTTAGCAAGTGCTTTCATGTTCAAACCTCATCTCTTTGCAGGCTCCAGCAAGCAGCGTCCCAGCCGCGTGCAGAGCCTGGTGTCAAGCCAGGGCAGCATGGATTCCGACCACCTGGGTGAGTCTCCTGGGGCAGGGGTGGCCAACAGTGAGCAGCCAGACACTGGCAGTGATGTAGTAATTCAGGGCTGCAGGAGAGACTGTGTGCCTGGGCTGGGGTGACCCCCTTGTGAATGGCTCTGATCTCCCAGAGCCTGCTGTGCCCAGGGAGGAGGCTGGCCTGCCAGACCTGGCACTGAAGTGAGGGTGCATTGCAGGTTACGATGGGGGAAGCAGTGACTCGGAGTATGAGGAGGCACTAATGAGCGACCAGGAACCCAGGTGTCCCCTCATGCCGGATTTCTGGCTCATCATAAAAATCCAGCAGGACCGAGTGGAGGTCTATTACCACACACGGTAAGGAGTCCCCTTTCTGCCACTGCTTCTCTGTACCAGGACCTTATTGCCACTCACTCATCTCTGGACAAGATCTCTTTCCTGCCCAGTGTGAGTGAGGAACTGCAAGACTAGACTGGTGCTCCATAAGGGGAAAGCTGCCATCCTTCCCTGCTGTGTTCCTGCTCCCAGCACACAGGGATAGGCATTGTCCAGGTCCCCTGCTGACCCCTCTTTTTCCCCTTCCCTGTAAAGCAGCCTGAGTGTGGAGAAAGCAGCATCAGCAGAGACAGAAGAGGAGCAGCCAGGGGAGTGCCAGACTCTCAACCAGTTGGTGGTGAAGAAGATCGGTGAAATCTGCAGGGTTGTCAATCAGGTAACAAATCCACAGAGGGCAGGGACAGAGCTGCCAATCATGAGATGACTTAGTTGGGAAGGGACCTCTGGAGGTTGTCTGGCATGGGCCCAGCTCAGAGGAGGGTCTGGAGAGCTAGTTCATCTGGTGGAGTCCCAGCTTGGACATGAAAAGAAAAAGGACTCAGTGTGGCCCTAAGCCCTTCTTGCTGTGTCCTGTGGGCTATGCAAGCAACAAAATAAATCTTTTCTCATCCTTTGCAGCGCTTGCTGCTGCAGGACCTGCACGATAGCCACATATGCAACTCGTTACTGGTAGCAGAAAGCGAGGAGGACATCTGGAAGAGTGAAACGCCCTATACTTCATACAGGCAGCGCGTCATGCCCACAGACGGTATGAATACTCCCTTGACCACGCCTCAACAGCAGTGCTGTTGCCTGCCCATGAGTAACTAAAAAGATGATGACTTCCATGCTATGGCCCCAGCTATGTCCTACGTTCTTTGTAGATTACTCTGTAGAGGAGAGCTACCAGCCCCGGGACTACCTGGCTGCCACCATGCAGTTCATGCCAGGGCACTTTGCTTGTGATGTTGTGTGGAGCACACTCATCCATGTGCATTCACGCCTCAAGATGGGCCCCAACATGGGGGTCTCACGAGGTGCGTACAGCCCAGGTTCCCTCATTTTGCGTGTCAAGAGTCTGGCTTCTGGCTGGATTGGTACACCAGAGAAGGATATGTGGGATAGCTAATGTCCCACGTTGCCCACAGCTATCCAGGCGCTTCGCTCGGTGCTCAACGCCTTCTCTGTGGTGAACAGGAAGAATATGTTTGTCTACCAGGAACGTGCCACTAAGTCTGTTTTCTACCTCCGGTAAGAAACCAGTGTGGCTTGTTGGCCTGACCCTGCCCTGCTACATGCATTACACCAGACTGAGAACTCCTTGGGCAGAAAGTGTCTGCCCAGCCTCAGGGACCCTGCTGTGATCCAAGCAGCAAATATCTGATTTCTGATGAGACGTGGTCACATCAAGCCAGGCCCTTCCTGTTCTCCCCACACTAAGCCTTTAGGGCAATCCTCTTTCCTTAAGGAAAAGGATGACTTTTTTGAGAGAACCAGAGAGCAATTTTTCCACAAGCTCCATATCATAAGGACTAATCCCTAGGAAGTGCACAGGGGAAAGCAAGGATGATGTGGATCTTCTGTGGAGGTATGATGCTATCATCCTTGGGAATGGAGGCTGACGTGTCTTTCTCCTGTATTCAGACTGACTGAAACCACGAACAGTGGTAAGGTGTGGGAAGCAGAGAGCGTCCCGAGTTCAGCACCTCGCTCGCTGGCGCTGACACGCAGCCAGGAGCCCATTTACACTGAGGATCTAATGGTGAGTCTGCTGTTCCCTGGGAGTGGGTGTGGGTGATCTCAGTCACAAGAGTGATGGGAACTCAGCAGTTCCAGCAACCTGGATTTTATGTAGGATAAAATTTATATTGTAGATGTGTGGAGCTGGGCAGCAGTGGGTGGTTTCTGCCTGACCTTGCTAACAGCCCAGGACAGTGATGGATTTAGAATTCACATGGAAACTGCTTCTGGTTTTGCTTCTCTAGAGTTCTCGCTCCTCTCTGGATGCAGCTTCGTGCCGTAATGTGGACTCTGCCCGTCCTGTGGGACAAGTCGACAGGCACATTCAGCTGATGGTCCATGGTGTTGCCCCAGCAGGTAAGTGTTATAGCACTTGGCAGCAGACTGTGCTGATACAAAGCAAAGGAGTAGAGCTCTGCTCTCTGCCGCCTTAGCTTGAAGAGCAGACAAAGCATTTCCCTCCTGAGCAAGCTGTTCTTCCCTAGTCTGGAGCTGTTCTCCCTTCTGTCTGGATGGGAATGTCAGGAAAGGATCCTTGTCCCACAGTGAAACCTCTGCAGCCCTGGGTGGTTTATGCCAACTTTCCCTATGCTGGAGTGCATTTGTCTTTGCCTGCTGTACCAAAGGTCTTTTGTGATCATGAACGGGTAGAAAAAGCCTGAAGAAACTGGTGGTGGGAAAAGACATGTTCCCTGTGGGAAGTGAGGGTGGTACATCCTGAACAGGTAGGGAGGAACTGCTGTGGTCGTTCTTAACTGGATGGGGTGAAAAAGCTGCTTGTACCTCTGCTTGCTTGTCAGGGCCTGAGATCACAGATGAGCTGGTGAAAGTGCTGCGCAGACGCCTGGATGAGGCCACTCTGGATATCATCACTGTGATGTTGGTGCGGAACTGCAAGCTGACCCCAGCAGATGTGGAGGTACCTCACTGGATATCTGCTCTGCTCATCCCAGAGCCCATAACACTTTTTTTCTACTTTTGGACCTGTCTCAGCCACTCCTGCCCCAGGACAGTTTTCTGCATCCCATTCCCTGCCCCAGTGCTTGCTCAGGCTAGTGTTCACTGAGGTATATACTGTGCAGGTGCCAGGATAGGTGGGAGATCACCTTTGCTGTGTTTGCAGCATGGCAGGGCCTCCCTGTGAATACCTCTGGAGGATCTGCCCACATCTGTCTTATGGTGCCATCTATAGGCCTGGGTCCTGCCCGCCACACTCTCTCTCCACATGGCCAGCTGGCATAATTTGGATCAGTATCAGGCACCCAGGGCATCCTGCTAGTCTCACCTGAATTTTAAAGCCTTCTCTCTGCAGTTTATCCAGCCCCCTGGAATGCCACCCACAGAGGTCCTGCAGTTCACGCTGCCACCCTCTGCCCTGCCTTGGCTGCATGCGGTGGCCTACTATCTGCGCCAGAACCTGCTCATCTTCCTGCACACACCAAAGTACACGGACAGCAACGTGGAGCACCACTTCAAGGTGAGGAGGACTGTGAGTTGGGATGACAGCCTGCCCAGCTTCCACCTGCTGCTGGGGCCATTTGTTGAGGCAGCTTAATCACCATATTCCCAGCTCTGCCATGTAGTGTTAGGCAGGAACTGATACTGAACACTGAAGCCTGGAGGAGTTTTACAGGACTGTGAGCAGTTCCTGTTTGGCCTGGGACAGCCTTGCTTCCACACAAGTGGTCACTTGCTGTGCAAAAAGCAGCAACCACAAAGCTCATGCCCAGCAGCATGGAAGAAGATCCCCTTGCAAAGCTGAGCTTGGCTTCTTGCATGACACCCTCAGATCTAAAGACTGAAACATCAGGACTCATAAAAATTTGGGATCAGCTACCCACCCCCACAGCATGGCCAGAGCAAAGGTAGAGGATGAGACCAGATGGGTAATATAATCCTTATAATCCTGCATAGAGCTGTAGGGGATTCTCCATGTGCTCAGACTCAAAATTCTTCTCACCAAGCCCCATCCCAAGAGTGGCAAAAGCTGTGCTGGCAAGTGTTTTAAGTAGGTCTGGATTGTTTGCTACAGGTCTGGGGATGAGCTCTGCACACATATGGGTCTCTGCTTGCAGTTCAGGCAAATTCTCTAATCTCTGTCACTGTTCTTCCTTGCTCCCTTAGCACTACTTCAACCACAGTGGGAGCGCCCCTGACCAGGATCTCTATCTGTACAACAAGCCGGGTGGCCAAGGCACTGGTGGGAAAGGTATTGTGGTCAACTTTTCTGAAATAGTATGGGACTGTGTGCTGGGGAGCTGCTTCCCATGTTTAAGAGCTCTGAGTGACTGAGGAGGGCCAGTGCTGGGCTAGTGTGTTCCTGTGGTGGCTGGGAGGTGGGCAGGGTGTGTGCTTGGGAGACTGCACACCCTTGCACATGTGGTGGAGGAAGCTAGGGCCTCCCACAGAGCTTGCTAAGCTTGGCCTGTTGCTGAAGGAAGCAACTGTAGGTTGTGGTAGCTGTGGAGCAAAACATAGCAAGGGTAAGTAAGCAAGGTCAGTAAGCATGGGTGACAGAGACTCAGTGGGGCTGGAGGGGTGGGAGCAGGAACAGTTGTTTCAGGAGCCTTGTTGCAAAGGGGTAGCTGGATGCTGCGTGTAACTGAGCCCTGTGGGGACAATATCCTTGCTCTTTTCTTTGGACTACTGGAGGAGGGATTGGATAGGGCCCATCCTGCAGCAGGCTGTCATGTCATGTTTTGTCCAGGCCATGTGGTCTGTCACCTAGCCATCATGTGTCTTGTGCTCCTTGTGCACCATCTGAATGTTCTTCTGTTATGTAGGTACCATGTCGGACCTTGTGCAGCACCTCTTTCCACTCTCCCACTTCCAAGGTAGCACCTGAGGCTCCAATTATTACTCCAGTTCCCTTTCCTGTGCAGCTCCCTGGTCCCTTTGGTCCCTGCTGTTCTTGTTTCCCTTGTGTTGTGGCTTCAGCCCTGACTCCTCTGTGCGTTTGTGTGTGTGTGTCCATTTAGCTGAGCCTCTTTCTTGCTGGCTGGATGAGTGAGCAAACAGAACCTGCTGTCCTGAGATGGCAGCTCTGCAGTCCCTGGCTGCTGAGGGTCCATTTGCTGCCCTGTTAGCTTGCAAGCAGTGAACTCCAAAACCCTGCACCCTTTTTCCCCACAGGTCCAAACAGGTGTCTCCTCCCTGAGGAAGACAGAACTCATAATGTTTCAGCTGTGGTTTCACCCTCTGGGGTGTAGCAGCATCATTCTGCTGGTGTCTGTGTCCTGGGGCAGGGGGTTCCTTTGCATACCAAGGTGCTAGAGTGACTGGGCACCACTAGATGTGTGTTTTGTATTTCAGTGAGACTGGGTCAGATGGGGCTCAGAGTCCCTCACAGAGGGGAGGTAAGAGCTCCCTGGCCCCCAATCTGTCTGCAGAGTGTAGTGGATGACTGTGTATCCAGACTCCAGTGCCCTGGGCAGCAAGGTCCTTTGGCAGCTCTTGCTAACTTACCTCTTCCCATAACCCCAGAGCTCAGGTCTTGAGTTTCTTACCTGTGGTTTAGTGGTTGCATCTCAGCTCCTGTAAGAAGGCTGGAATCCTTGTCCCCTGCAGTGGGGAAGCAAACCTTTCTGCTGGTGGGGCAGGGGCAGCCAGTATCTCTGCCCCTGGAGACTGAACCGGCTGCAGGGTGCCAAGTGCTTGGCACTTGCTTGGCAAACCAGCTCTGTCTCAAGGAGAACCTGCAAGTGAGGAGTCTGCTCCTGTGGCTGCTGACTTAGCCTGCTTGAAAGCACTGCCATGGATGCTCCCTCTCTTGACCACGTGTCCTAGCATGAGGAGGATGTAGGACATTGTGCATGGAAGCATTGCTTCTCATGTCCTCACCTCAGACTGAAGCAGAGCAGAGGTACAGGAATGGATATGATAGGGAAACATGCCAGAGAGGGGGAGGCTGAAGGGACTCAGTGTGGTAATTTATCCAGGAAGAGGAAAGGAGGGTGACTACATCTTGGTCTACAGTTATCACATGAGCATCCACTGTCATTTTGGTGGGCCTGGGGCTGACTGTCAAGCCAGACAAATGAGGAGTTTGTGCCCTTCACTGTTTAAAGCAAGAAAGTCTTCTCAGTAGAGCTTGTATTGACTGTCATGTGAGGCAGATGTGCTGCTCTTGATACTTCTGTAAGGACACCCCCACCCTAGAGAGCTGCCCTACTGCAGCAAAGGGCTGTGTGAGTGGGAGACCCCCTGTGCAAGGCTCCCTGCCCCGCTCTGAAGGAGGGTGAGGCTGGATAAAGTCCTCGTCCCCTCTACCTTTCATATTTAGCAAATTATGAACTTCTCTGTTGTTTGCTGGATAAAGGGTTGTTCCTGTGCATTTCTGGGGGAGAGGCATGTTGGAGGCTGTTGCAGAGCACATCTGAAACAAGGCAGCTCCTGTACTTCTCTTCAAAAGGAGGGTTGCTTACAGGTGTAGCATTTCCTTTCCTCAATGTGAGCTGCCCTCTAACTTGAATGACCACTTCTCTCCTTTGGGAGCAGCTCTCTCCATCCCAGTAGGATGACCATGAGCCAGCCAGCAATGTGCCCTTGTGGCCAAGAAGGCCAATGGCATCCTGGGGTGTATTAGAAGGGGTGTGGTTAGTAGGTTGAGAGAGATTCTCCTCCCTCTCTGCTCTGCCCTGGTGAGACTGGAATATTGTGTCCAGTTCTGGGTCCCTCAGTTCAAGAAGGACAGGGAACTTCNGGAGCTATGTAGCAAATGTAGCAAACTTAATCCTATGTATCAAACTGATCTCTTTAGCTTGGAGAAAAGGAGACTGAAGGGTGACCTTATTAATGTTTATAAATACATAAAGGGTGAGTGTCAGGAGGATGGAGCCAGGCTCTTCTCAGTGGCATCTAATGATAGGACAAGGGGCAACAGGTGTAAGCTGGAACATAGGAGGTTCCACATAAATATGAGAAGAAACTTCTTCACAGTGAGGGTGACAAAGCACTGGAACAGGCTGCCCAGGGAGATTGAGGGGTCTCCTTCTCTGGAGATGTTTAAAGCCCCCCTGGACGTGTTCCTGTGTGACCTGATCTAGGTGATCCTGCTCTGACGGGGGGGATTGGACTAGATGATCTTTTGAGGTCCCTTCCAATCCCTAACATTCTGTGATTCTGTGAATCTCTGTCTTCTCCAAGACATGCCAGATGTCAGGAGCTTATGCTTCATTAGCAGTGGTGGAGACCAGATGGAGACCAAGTAGCTGTGCTGCTGATTAGACCTGGGCACAGTCTGCTGGGGCTGGACTTCTCAGCACACGGAGGGCACTCATCCTCCACAGGGTGCTGGGGATCCAAGCAGGTGCAGTTTGATTGCTCTGTGATAGTGGGGTCTAGTGTCTCTCCCATCCTTGCTAGGATGGAAAGGGACAGAGTACAGGCTCAGCAGTGCTGTGGGGATGAGGTTGTTTGCACCTGGACACATAGGACTTTGGCAGTGTTGGGGCAGCTTTGCCAGCCAGTCCTTGAGTGCTGGCTTAGTCAAAGGGCTTTTGAAAGGGAGTAGAAGCATCTAGGCTTACAATGTGGGGTTTGAACCTCACATCTGTGTCTGTGCTGCTGCTTCCCTGGTGCCCTGGCTATTGAGCTGGGCCATGGGGAGTGAGCTGCTGTTTCTGCTCTGGTCCATAGTGGGGATTCTCCTTCTGCATGGCCCAGGGCATGTGGCATGTGGGCTATGAAGCAAGGACCACACTGCTGCTCTGCATCTCTGAACTGTCCTATTGTGTGTGTGTGTAGGGCTCAGCATAGAGAGGCTACAGGCTGGGCCTGAGTTTTACTATGCAGCAGCTCCAGGCTAATACTTGGTGTCAGCCTACTTTGTCCCCAGTCCTGCTGGCTGGAGTGCCTGGGGAAGGCACCTCATCTTGAACAGTGACGAGGAGGCTGTGAGTGTCATCTGCAACAAGGTGTCATGTGTACAAGTCTTCCTCTGCAGCGACTTGAGGTCCTTCATGGCCTGGAGAGGACTGCTGGAGAGTTTCTGGGCTCTAGGCTCTGTATACCTAGGGACACCTTAAGAGGACTGATATGGTGAGCTCCGTCTTGGATCTCTCTGTGTAAAGGCCCCCCTGAGGCAAATAGAGATATTTCCCCTTTTCAAATGGGGCTGGACAACCTAGAAATCTCCTGCAGGGCAAGATGAAAGCTCCTGTGATTCTGCAGGAGAGAGATTCTCAGAGTGATGGGGACACCCTGTGCCAAACACCATGCTTCTTACCCTGGCTCCCCACAGGCACAGCTGGCCTCTGCTCCCCTGTCTGCATACCTTCCCGTGGGCCCTACCTGACACATGGCACTGATGGCACCATGCAACCCACGTGGTGACATGACGGTCCCAGGTGGGGCTGCAGGCTGTAGGCAGGGCGTGTGAGGGTGTACTCAGTGCTGGGCTGACAGAGGCTGTCTCGGGCTCTCCCCTGCAGGAATCGCCTGCATTGCACTGACGTTCGTGGATGAGCATGGCAACCCCACCTCGCTGCCCCATGGGGAGAGGCCTGACCCTCTGAAGCTGCCTTCCTCCACACCCATCATAGGCCTGCTGCAGGACACCAACTTCGAAAGCCTCACTGCAGTCAGCAGGCACCAGCCAGAGGCTGGCACCCTGCATTTGGGTAGGGAGTGAAACGAGTCACAAGCTGCTGGTTCCCTGATGCCTCCACGTCCTCTGGGGCGCCCAGGAGGGCTGGCGAGAGCAGGGGTGCACAGACACACAGGACTGCCCTTTCCCCACAGAGCCCCACGTGCTGGTACGCCTGGATATCTGGGAGAAGGGCAACATCAGCCTGCTGCAGCTGTCGGAGAAGCTGCGCGGGGCCCTGCGCCATGCGCTCTGCGATGCCGTCATGGAGTTCCTCGTGCTGCCAGCCCCGCTCTGCGTGGAAGCTGCCTCTCCCCTGGGTGCCACAGACCTGGAGGAGCTGAGCTCTGCAGGTGAGAGCCTGGCCAGGGTGGCCACCCCAAACCCCCAGCCAGCCTCACTCCTGCCACGTGGCCTGTGGGAGGTTGGCTATGCTGGGGGGACGCAGACTGGGGGTGCGGGGAGGGAGGAAGCTGTTCTCCCCTCTGCAGGCTGCACTGTGTGATGTCTCAGGGGAGAAGCATTATAGAAATTAGGGCTGGAAGAAATACTTACAGGTCTTTCTGCTCCCTAAGACTGAATCTACTTTGCTGGATGTTACTGAGGGCTCTCTCCCTTTTCTCCAGTGGGGCTCTGGCCAGCCACAGTGGGGTACACAAGGACACCAGTAATGTCGCAGTAGGAGGCTCTGGGGAGTCTGATTTGCTCTATCTCCACAGGAGGCCTGAGGAGGACCATGTCAGAGACCAAGGGCCTGGCCCTGGCCACTGGTGGGGCTGGCAGGAGCTGTCCTCCACCCTTGCACTTCACTTCTGCCCCTTCACCCAGCTCTGGGGAGCCAGTGACACCCACAAGCAAGCTGGGACGCCGGAGCTTCTGGGACATGCTGGTAATGTTGCTGAGAGACCAGTGGGGAGGAGGTCTATAAGTATTCATGTTGTATCCAAGCAGGAGGAATGGAGAGGAGGGATCTAGCTGGGGTTGGGATGCCAGGCTGGTAGTGTGGACTTTTGCATCAGAGCACTAGCAAGGTTGTACATGTTCACCACATTAACTTATCCCCTTTTCCCTAGAGCAAGACAGAGTCCTCAGAGCTGGGCAGCCCCAAGACTACTGATGACATTGTGCTGGAGAGGCCAGAGGAGGCTCGCACGAGGCGGCGGCACAAGACTGAGAGTGTCAAACAGCACCTGAGCCAGGATCGGGCCACAGCCACAGCTGAACTGGAACAGGCACAGAGGCAAGCACAGCCTGCAGGCCAGGCAGCCTGGGTGTTGTTCTGTTCCATCTGCTGTGCATCACTCCATAGCCTGACATCCTGCTGGTTCCATGTGTCTGAGCTCTCTGGCACACACCCCATTTCCTTGTAGTTTCTCCCTTACACAGCCAGTTAGGGGAGCTGCCTTCCACACACAAAGCTGATCCTTATCAGTGGGGGGCTGCTGGGAACACTGCTGGTTCTCCCTGCCAGAGACCCCTTCCCAGCATTGTTGGGTCTTGTGCAACATCTGAAACCCCTATGGCTACTGACCCAGAGGGACTGAGCTCAAGGGCTGTAACAACCCAAAAAGGAGGTTCCCCAGGCTCTGCTCTGGAGCTGGGAGGGGACCGTTGTACTTTTGTGCCTTTGCTGCTGTTGACTGATCAGCTATAACTGTGCTTCCCTTTCTTCTTGCCAGGCGCCGAGCCTGCCAGTTGGAAGAAGGGGATGTAGGTACCATGCACCCCCTCTTCAATCAAACCTGCCAGCAGTGGATGGCATTCATGAACCACTTGGGTATGTGTCTCAAGTCCTGCAACAGGACTTCCTTAGCCCTCTCTGCTGCCCAGGCAGGCTCTGGAGCAGCTTGGCACCTTGTCCTACAGTACTACTTCTATACAGGATGCCCATCGGTGCAGCAGTGCTCGGCAGAGATTGTGTCCCGTTTCCTCCTGTCCTCCATCCTGGTGGAAGTGGTGAGCCTGGTCACTGGCCTGGCAAGTGATACTACTGTCAAGGTGTTTGAGCGGGTCTGGTGAGTTACATGGTTCACAGGGGGCTCTTTGGCACCAGCTGATCAGCTGTGCCAGCTTCTACTCCCATGGCTCTGCTTGTCAGCCACCTTTGGTGCTCTTTGCAGCTACCATCAGGGCATCGCCTTCCTGCCTTATAAGCCTGCCCAGAGTGCAAGCCCTCGCCCTGCAGCCGTCAGACACTTCATCTTGCTGGGACGCAACTTCCAGCAGTGGCGTTGCAGCACAGAACAGGGTGAGTGCCTGGCTGGGCCCTGCGGGGGAGGGGCTGGGGGCTCCTGGGGTGGGAGATGGATGAGGAGGGTTCCCCTCCTTGCTGGGACAGACTGCTTGTGCCTGGAGGTAGGCAATGGGCTGTCTGTTTCCAGCTCCTCGGAGCTTATTCTCAAATTTGCTTATAACTGCTTCTTTCCAGACAAGCTGTGGCAAAACATCCTGTCAGGCCCCGTAATGGCGTGTGGGATGTAAGAGTGGGATGAACTGGTACTGAGGGTCGTAACTCTGGCTTTTCCCAGCTCACAAAGGGCTCCAGCGCTTTGAGGCCATGGAATTCAGCTCAGCAGAGAGAGGGTCTGATCCCAGCCTTGTTGGACGAGACCTGGCACCCCGGCAAAGGTTCCTCTTCATGGAGATCATCGACAAAAAGGTAGCAATGGTGCCTGTGTGGTGTTGCCTCTTGAAAGCCAGACTGTTCCCAACTGGCCCAGGCCCTGAAAGAGGAGAGGAAGAGTGTCTGTGTACACAACAGTCTTCCCTAGACAGGAGCCCTCCAAAGTAGCAGTGCAGGATGTCTCTGCTGGTGCCACAAGCATAACTGGGGGTTCCCTGCAGCACTGGGGAGCAGCAGCCCTTGCTGTCTTTGACTTCACCTACACTGCCATGGACTGTAATTGCCCCTTCCCTCTCACAGCAGGGCCCGCATCAAGCTGGGCTCTTTTGCAGCCAGTGCTAGTGCCACTGCCACCACTGTGGCTGTTAACAGGGGGGCTGTGAATGAGCTGTTGGCACTCTCCCTGTCCCAGCCTAGTCGTCTGACACTGGCTGCAGCAAGTACCATCCAGAGCAGCTGGGGCAGCCTGTGTCACCATACAGACCCTCTCTGCAGGTCCTTCATGCTTTCTTCCTCTCCGTTCTCTCCAGCTGACACTCTACACATACAACTGGTCCCCAGACCTGGGGGCCAACCTGAACTGCTCGCTTATTCGCCTGCTGCAGTGGCAGAATGCCCGGTCCCACGTCGTGCACTGTCTGCTCAGCCAGAAGCTGGGACTCTTCCACCACTACTGCTTCATGGACACACCATGGCATGAGGACAGCAAGCAGGTAGGGCACCCTGACAGGCAGGGCAGTTTTTTCCTCCTCAGGAGAGGCCTTGGCTACTCAGAGGTCTGAGGAAGGTCTGTGCTTTTATGTGCCAGTTGGCAAGGCATCCCCAGGTGCTCGCATGTTGGACTGTGGCTGTGTCCAGCCAGGCTGTTGCTGTTCACTCTTGGAGACAGACAGAAGTGGAAAGGGAAGCAGGTTCTGCTGTTGGCAGTGCTTATCTGTGACTAGATTATTCAGGGTGGAGGAGTCAGGGGAATGGGTTTCCCACTGCACATTAGGGCCATGCTGGATCAACAGCTGCTCTCCTCAGGACCGGTGGTGAAGGCTGACAGATATGTCTGCAGGTGGCCAAAATTGGGTTTACTCTGTTCCTGTGGGTCCTTGCTTTAAGGCTGGCAGTAAGGAGGCTTTCATGGCTGTGTCTTCTTGCTTAGGAGCCAAATCCTTTCCTGAACTCAACTTTGGAGGTGGATGCACTGATCCGGAGCTCCAGCCCCCCACCTAGCAAGGAACAAGGCCGGCTGAGCAGCTCTGCCCGCAGCCTGCCATCTCTGCACTTCCATCCTGATGTGGTGCCCTTTGACGAAGCTCTGCGGGATGTTACCACTCTCAAGCGCATACCCCATGGGCCTGACTTGGGACCTTTTGACCCCGTGTCTCGGCATGGGGCCCAGTTCCTGGAAATCAAGAGCATGGAGAGGAAAGGTAAAACAAGGGACCCAATGCCCCAGGAGCCTGCCTAATCATCTCGTTCATGGTAAAGGCGCTGAGAAAGAGCAGAACAAGCGTTCTGGTAGAGGGGACAGTTCTCAGCTCCCCTGTGAGGGAAAGAGTTATGGCCTATGTAGAGTGGAAGTGGCAATAGTTGGGTCTGTGGCTTGACACTCATGTTGCTGCTCTCTTTCCTCTAGAACTGGAGAAGCAGATGAAGATTGAAAATCTCTTTGTTACGTGGCAACAGAGATCGGCACAGTCCAACATGCCCATCAGTGTGAGTGCAGCCCAGGCAGGCAGCAGCTGGGCCCTCTTACAGTGCACTGGTAGTACCAGCTTCCCTATGGCAAAGGGAGCACTGGAGCTCAGAGCAGGGCGTGTGTTGGGGTGGTGTTTGGCAGTGGAGCAGTGCTTTCTGTTTGAACTTCTGGGGTTGCTGGGCTCTAGCTCCACACTTGGGACTGGGGCCTTGCTGCCCAGCACTGGAAAGGCTGTAAAGCAGGGGATTCCCTCTAGAGTTTGATCTCTGTTTGAGCAGCAGTGCAGTGTTGTGGACATCTTGTTCCCAGGCTTGATGAGGGGTGTGTGCTGTAACTGTGTTCCTCTTGTGCTGTGCAGCTAGCAGACCTGGAGACCCTGAAGCAGTCCTCACGCCTAGTTCACTACTGTGCTACCCCCTTGCTCTTTGACCCAGCCTTCCGGCAGCAGATCCAGACTGACCAGCAGGGCAAGGTAGAGGAGAAGGTGAGTGTCTGCAAGTGCCAGTAGGGCTGTGCTTTGTGCACTGGGGCAAAGGATGGCTTTGCAATCTTTTCCCAAGACAGGATTGCTCTGAGCTCACCCCTGCATTACAGGATGAATTTGCACCCTGTAAGATGGAGACTGAGAAAATCCTTGGGTCCTCAAAGCCTTTCTCCTGCAGTCACACCATCCCCTGGAGAAGACTGACTTCCTTTTTCTATCCTTGAATTCAGGGCTGAGTCTAGTGAGGCCATTGGAGAGTGCTGTGTGGTACTGATCTGTTGGTGAAGTAAAGGGAAAGGAAAGCAAAGTAAACTTCCCTTTATGCAATCAGCAACCAGACCTGGACCCAGAAAATAGCTGGAACAATTGAAAGCGAACAAGCTGAATCCTGAGCAGGTTGCAACCTGACAGCCTCTAACTGGTGCAGATCCTCTACCAGCTGTTCATGGTCTGTAGGTGTGTCAGACGGGGAGAACAGGCTGTTGTAATTTATCTAAATGTCAAAAGATTCTGACAGGGTCTTTAAGCAGAGGTTGCTACAGAAATTGAGCACTCACAAGTGAAAGGAAAGTATCACTACAGAATGAAAACTTCACTTTGGTTTTGGAACAGAGCGAAATGAAAATTGGTTAGTCAGTCTGAAGACCCTGGCAGCAGAGGCTTCAAGATTCTGTATCTCCAGATCATTTGTCGCAGTACACATGAGGTGCCAAGCTTTGCAATGCTGTATGGCTCTTCAGATTGGTCAGAACAGAAAAAGACTGCACGGAACTTGAGAGGGACCTGAGTAGCCTGTGAAAAGAGAGGTATTGTGGGAACTGGGACCTGGTTCCCAGTGAAACAGAGCACAATGTGAAGAGAGATTTGAACTTCTCCTGTATTGTACACTAACTGCAGAGCCTGTACAGAGCAGACAGCTCAGTGGATTTCTTCAATTCATGAACAATTGGATACAAAAGGCAAACCATTTAGAGTACATCAGAAAAGGGTGTTAGTATTATGAGTATTATGGGTAATATTCCAATACGTTTCTAAAATACTAGTGTATTAGTATTTTCATCTGGACAGTAAGTGTGAGATCAGGCATCTTGTGGTAGATGCACAGAACTAGAGAGACTTGGAGAAGGTCAGGAAGTAGCTGGAGAGACCCCAGGTAAAGAGACTGCTCCTGGAGTAGGTGAGTGAAAGGACAGATAGGAATATGTAAAAGAGCCACGGGATTGAAGTAAAGAGATCAAAAGAAGAAACCTGAGTCTCCCACAGCACAAAAACAAGGAGTATTCAAGACATCAAAAGGAGAACTGAAAATGCTTAAAAGGAAACACTATTCCTGTTCAGTGCTACTGAACTACTAGTAAATCCTGAGAAGTCAGCAGGATTCATAAGGAAATTGAACTCTTACCATGGCAGTAGGAGCTGAAGCTCTGATGAGCTTTTCCATGAACCAGTTGTGAGCTGCTAACACTTTGTGGAAGTCATCCTCAAGGGGAGATGTGAATTTTTCCCTTCTGTCAGGGCACCTTTTCCTGCAGTCTGTTGTGGTGCTGTTGGGTCAGTCTGTGGCTGGGTAAATCTTGGATCTTATGTTTTTGGCACATTCATTAGGACAGTGTTTGTGGAACCAGCTGTAGGTGCTCTCTGGCAGGAGGAGGTCTGCCCTCTGCTCAAACAGGGCATCTGCTGGTGTCCCAGTAAGTATCACCTGCTGGGGCCAGTCATAGCAGGTCTCCTTAGGAAATTACTTTCTCTTCCAGAAGCGCCACCGCTCAAATGATTCTACAGCTTCAGGGAGAGACCGCAGCCACAGCTGTGACTCGGCAGAAGCACTGCCCTGCAAGGTGAAGGAGGAGCCCTGGCTGCAGGAGATGTGCAATGCCTTCTTGCAGCAATACATCCAGTACCTGCAGAGCATGGGCTTCATTCTGGTCCAGGTGCGGCCACCCTCACCCACCACTCGCAGGTCAGTGACGTTCTGGGAATCCTGTTGTTGGAGAAGGGCTGACACACTGAGCTGTGCCCTGGTGTGACACAACAGGAGGTGTTGGCTCCCCTGCTCAATGCTGTCTCTGCTGTCATTTCCAGTAGCACAAGCCGAATCCGAGCTCTGGCAGCAATGGGTGTGGAGGGGAGAGGGTCCTTCTCCTACACGAAGCCAAAAGCAGAAGGGAGTCCAAAGGTGAGTGCATGTCTGTTAGAGGGGTGGAACTGGGATGGAAGTCAGGCTGTGGAGTGAGGCAGTTCTCCTGGTTGACTTTTGAACCAATTTCAGGCAGGAAGGATGTGAGAAGAAAAAGAGAGCACCAAAGGCCAAAAATGTTTGTCTAGACCAGCACCGCCTTTGGGGTGTTGGGTCAGATGAGACCTCCTTGCCCTCCTACGAGTCTTCTTGCAGCCCTCAGAGCCCCTTTCTGGGACTAGGTGGAACAGAGAAAATCTCTAAAGGACAGCAACTTGGAGGGGGCTCAGAAGAGGAACAGAGTAACCTGGGTCCAGAACAGCTACCGTTGGGTATGATTCTGGAGGTTTACCTGTCAGAGAAGCCTCATCATCTCTGGTTAAGGGCAACCCTGGGGCAGAAGGATCTTTAGTTAGGGTGAGATGAACGCTGAAGAGGTCAGAGAAGATAAACCTCAAATGGCTCTACTGTGAGAGCAGGCTGAGGTTCCTCATTTCTGAAGAAGTGGCAACTACAGAGGAACAGGTCAGAGCTCTACCAAATTGCAGCAAACCTGGAAAGGGATTGACTCTGCTGTCTTATTTGATACAACACCTCGACACCATCAAATGAGAGTATCGGGAGCCAGTTTCACATTTGTGCAGCAGGTGACAGTGATCATTATCAAAAGGTTTTGTGAACACTTAAGAGCTCACAGGAGTTTTGTGAACATGAGCTTACAAGAGACAATAGGTGAGTACCTGGAAGAGAAATCCGTGAGTCTCTAGACAGGCAGAAACCACATGTGGCTCATGAAATCACCCAGGGATGATGGAAGTACGTAGCATTTGCTCACCCATTTCTGATATTTTCCTGGCACCCGCCTTTGATGTTAGTACAGGATTGTGGGCAGGACCACACCTTGTAGTTAAAACAAGAGAGCAATCCACTGGAACAACTTAACAGGGGGCTAATGAATTTGCTGGCAGCTAAGCTCTGAGTCCAAACCAGATGCCTCTGATAGCTGCTGTCAGGCGGATGTGATGGTTTGGGGAGAGCTCAGCAGGAAGAGGTGGGAGTGAGGTTTTGTGAGCAGGATCACCCCACAACTCAGTGTCCTCAAACTCTAGAGACACAGTGTCCTGAGTAAGCAGGCGGTGAAGGGAGCTGTGTGCCTGGTGTACTTTCTCAAAGGCTGTTTATTAGGTTTGTTAGAATTTTTTCAGTCAGCTCTGGCATGTCTGCTCTCCTCCCTCCAATGAGGGTGCTCCATTGACAAGGGCCTCTATTTCCACCTCTGACACAGAACCTCATGGCAGCCTTGCACCCTGGTGTGCAGGCTGCTCTGCTGTGCTTCTTCAGCTTTGTCTCTCTCTTTCCAGAGCACAAGCCCTGCTGTTGCCACCTATCATCTACAGAGAGCTCTTCCGGGTGGGATTGTGCTGATGGAGTTGGCCTTCCAGGTAAGAAAGAACAAGAAACAAAGTATGATCTCTGGATGCTCAGGTACAATCTTCAGAGGGGATAAAGTGAGTGATGAGGAGGAGTATAGCAGGAACATGTCATTCTTCACTTCTTGTCCTACCTCTTCCATGGTGCTGCAGGACTGTGGATCAGCTAGAGGTGGTTCTGCAGGGCTCAGAGCAGGAAGACTTGGCTGAAGTGGGGCTAATAAAAGGTGCAAGGGCTCAGTACCAGGTAGGGTGGTCTGTGCTCAGCCACATGTTGGTTGGGCCAGCTTGATTCAGATAGGAGGGGAGACAATACATGGAGCAGGAGCATCTGGGACCCAGCCCAGAAGGTGAAGCATGGGGGCTATTCTCCTTGCCCAGAGAAGCCCAAGGCCTGTGCTGTGCTCATGTGCTCTCTCCTCCAGGGCTATTACTTCTGTGTGAAGCAGTACGCACTGGAGTGCTCACGGATCCCCATGGGCCAGTCTGTGAATTCCCAGGTAATTGCTCTGCTGGTGCTCCTGAGGGTCAGGGAATGCTTTGGGGGAGGCAACGATCTTGGGGATGGAGGGGGTATTTCAGGGGTAGCAAGTTCTGAAGACGTCTGCTCGCTCCTCATGGAAAAGCAGAACTGCACAGAGCCTTGTGCAGCCTCGTGCCTTGCATGGCATGCTGCTTAAGCAGATCTTGAGTGCAGTGAAAGGAGGTGGGAGGTTTGGCAAGAGGATGACTCTTGAGATGACTCTTGCTTGGGGAGCAAAGTAGAGCAGACTGGGGAGGAGTAGGAGCAGTTCTTGCAAAGGTGACTGCTCCAGGGAAAGTCAATGTCTGGAAGCCCAGAATCTCTCTGCTTCCCTTGGAACAAGAAGGAAGCAGAACGGGAATAGGGGCCTAGGAACATGGTTGGCTATACTTTACCAGAGGAGATCACTTTCTGCACAATGAGCTCTGGTTCTCGATACCTTGTCTTGTGATATAACACCACGAGGTTGCCTGCTCCCTTCTCTTTTGGTGTGTCAGGGTGTCTCCTGCCTGTCCCCAGGGCACTGAGCAGCTCGTGCTGGCCAGCCCCAGCCTGTCTGAGGCAAGAGGCATGCATGACCATACTGTTCTTTCCAAGGTGGCTCTGTAGCAAGGCTGCTTCTTATATACGCCAAGAGTGGCTCTTTGTAAACTTAGAGCCTGCCAGGACCTCACCTGAGGGTCTGCTGAGCCTTTGTTGGGAAGCCTACACACGCACAGGGCAAGGTTCCTAGGCTGCAGCTGACATTGCAGGGAACATCCAGGCTCTCTCTGGCTGACCTGGGAAAATACTTTGCGTGGTTTTGGAGCAGGAGGGGATGGTCATAGGAGCAGCAGGCAAGAGGAGTGGGGCTTGCTGCAGGGGCCTGGCCAGCCTTCCCACATGCTGGGACTAGCTCAGAGTTCCCCCAGTTGAGGCAGTTGAGCTCCTTTGCCCCTTCTCTCCCCTTATCCTCCCCTGGGCCTGTGCAGGGCAGGCTGGATGCAGGAACAGGGCTGGGCAGTGCCTTGTCTCTCTTCCCACTGGCTCTGCATCTCTCTCCATCAGGGCACTCTTACAGCCAGAGCTCGCAGCAAGAGCTGCATGGGACCCAGCTCCGTCTCTGAGTCTGCGGTACGTCCTCTCCTCCCACTGCCATGCTGAGCATGGCAGGACCTGCCAGTGCAGGGCTGAACCTCCTCTGGCTGCGCTTCCAACCTCCTGCCCCAGCGCCTGGCTGCAGGAGCTGCCTCTTGCCTCCTGTGCCAGTGCCTTCCACAACAGTACATGCCACAGTGGGCAGCACAGTCTGGGAGGAGGATGGGGTGGGCCCAGGTGCTGGCATGGGGGCAGTGCCTTGTGTTTATTGCTTTTTGCCCTGTCTTTCCTGGGGCAGAGCTGTAGGCTCCTCTCTGGGCTCATCCTGGCTGTGCAGGTTGCCTTCTGGCTCATGGCAGCAGCAATACAGGTGGTGCAGAGAGGGAGGGCAGCCACTTCTGCCAGTGCCTCCTGGCTGCTAGTTTTCCCTGCTTCCCCCCTTATTAAACCAAGGGATTATGAAGTGGGTCAGCTGCCCAAGGGTGTCAGAGAGCTACCTGGGTCCCTGTCAGTTACAGAGCACAGGGCATTAGAAACTCTGCTGTTGTCCATCTCTGGGTCCAGCCACTCCCCACAGGTCCTTGTGCTGCCTCTTGCTCTCAAGGGACATTCAGGGAGTCAGTCTTTGCCTGTAAATCCAGAATTTGCTGGGGCTTTAGCCCCAGTGTGTCTTGTAGCTGCTCGGGGACTAGGCAGCACTCAGCTGAAAGGAAACTGTGTCCTCATCCACAGCCATGTGGCTTTCAACTCAAGGAGGGGCATGAACTTCATGCCAAAAGGGAGGCAGTGCTGATAAGTCTATGCTGCTCCTGGAGACCAGGAGTGGGGTCAAGTGTGGAAGGATCCACCAAGCTGGATCCCTTGGGGCCAGGCCTGCAGATCTGCTATTTGCGCTGTGCACACAGCTTCTCGGCTGCATCCTGCTCTGGTGTCGTGGCAGGGGTGGCTGTGCTGGCTCTGCCATGCCTTGCTGTCAGCAGGGCTTTGCAGGAGGGTGTGAGGTGCCTGGTAACATGCCTGCCTTGACTCCCTGTCCCTCCACAGCTTTCTATGCTCTTCACGGAGGAGTGTGACAAGGTGCGGGACCTCATGCACGTGCATTCGTTCAGCTACGACTTCCACTTGCGCATAGTCCACCAGTATCTGCTGGGTTCCCACATGACTCTCCGCCAGGGCTACCATCTCACCAGCTTCCTGGAGGATTTCATTGCCCACCACACCGACATCCCCAAATTTGGCCGCAACCACGTTTTCCAAGGTGTGTAGCTCAACATGTGATCAGTCTGGGGTTGATGGTTAGCCCAGAAGTTGACAAAAGGCTTCCAGGTGCTTTACAAATAAACTTGATTCTTGGAGTATCCAGGGAGATGACAGGGAGAGGATGACATGAAGGGTCCAGCTCCAGGGGAAGTCCTTACTCCCCTGTTGTGGAAGGGAGGTGTGTTGCTCTAGAACTCTGTCCCCCAGAGTAGTTTGTAGGACAGTGCACCTCCTGTGATAGCAAAGTGTCCTCTTCCACTAGGCATGCTGGCCCTGCCCACCAACATGATCACGGCGCACCAGCTGTACAACTACATCGCTGACCACGCCAACACCTACCACATGAAACCCCTACGCATGGCCCGGCCAGCCACGGGCAGTGACAACAAGAAGGGGACACCAGGCACAGAGCAGAATGAATATGCACTGGTCTCTATTTGGAACAGGTGAGTGCATCTGCTGCAAGCTCCTAGAGCTGCCAGAGATTGGTGGGCACCCCACAGTCCTGGGGATACTGCCCAAGTCAGCAAAGCTGACTGTTTTACATGGTGCCAGGCAGCAGTTCTGCCCAGCTCTTCTGAGATGGCCAACAGGGGTGCTGTGCATGTGTGCACTGCATTTGACATTTCCCATAGCAGTTCTGAAGAGTCCCGCTGGGTTGAGTTTCCCATGCCCAATAGTTCAGTTGTGACTGAGAGCTCTGGAGGAACAAAGTGAGGTCCCTTCATACTGATGTGCTTTTGCTCCCAGCTCGGGCTCCTACAAGGACTCTGAAGGTTTGCGTCATCATGATGACTTCGATGTGTCCCTCCTGGTGTGTCACAGTGCGGCACCCTTTGAGGAGCAGAGTGAGGCAGAGAGACGTATGCTCCGGTGAGCACTGGGGGCCCAAAACTTCCTGGCTGGGGAGGAGGGCTCTTGGGAGGGACTGCTCTGTCTGGGACATCACAGGCAGGTTTGGTGCTCTCTGAGAAGGATCCTTGCAGGGAACTGGGCAATGACCTGAAGTTGCACCAGGGAAGGTTCAGGATGGATATTAGGAAGAATTTCTTTCCTGAAAGGGTTGTCAGGCATTGGAACAGCCTGCCCAGGGAAGTGCTGGAATCATCATCCCTGGAGGTGTTTAAGAGGTGGGTAGATGTTGCACTTAGGGACATGGTTTAGTGGTGTTGATAGGGATAGGACTAAGGTTGGTCTTGATGATCTTGAAGGTCTCTTCTAGCTGAAACTATTCTACGTGGTATTCTAATGTGGTATCTGTCCTTGTCTGGGCAGAGAAGCACCCTTACTGGCAGGGACGGAGAGGCCCATGATTTATTTGTAGCCCAGCTGAGAAGGGAGCAGCCCTTCCCCAGGTCACAAGTGTCTCCTTGCTCTCAGCTTGAGTTTCTACGTCATCATGACCAGCCAACGGGAGCTCTTTCCCCGGCTCACGGCCGATATGCGACGTTTCAAGAAGCTGCCACGCTTGCAGCGGGAAGTGCTGGAGCCTGTGGTGGGCCGGGCAGCCTGGGAGGCAGCAGAGCCAGAGACAAGTGTGGGGCAGCAGCAGCCAGCAGAGCGGGAGCTGTGGCAGGACGTGGAGGACAGCAGCGAGTTCTACGCAGGGGGAACACAAGTCAAACTGGGGCCTGGGCTCTTCTACACCTCACCGCTTTTCCCCTTGCTGGCCTCTGAGGTGGCCTCAGCCCAGAAGCAGCTCAGCAGCATGGTGCAGCTGGCCAAGTGCCACTGCCGCAGGGACAACCTCTGGAAGCGCCTCTTCCTTCTGGAGCCTCTGGCTTCCGACAAGCTAAAGCTGGGCAAGCTCTCACTGGTGGAGCTGGAGGAGCTGCTTGACGCTGTGCATGGGAAATCCATTGCTGATGTCGACCCCCAGCTGGTGAGCAGCAGGGATGGAGTTGTGGTGCATGGCAGTTGCTGTTCTGCCCTGGGGATGGGGCAGGATGCTGGGTGAAGGGCCTGCAGGCACATCTCTTCCTGCTTGGTGGGAAGGTAGAGGCAGGAACATAGCTCCTAGCTGGCAGGGGAAGGGGGAGGCTGCATGGACTTGTCTATGGAGAGTGAATAGCCCTAGGTTGGCATGCCTTGGTGGGCTGTGAGGGATGCATCTGATGTGGGATTTGAAAGCTGCTGTAACACTATGGCTGCTACTGCCATGGCCAGAGTGAGGCTCAAGTCAGCCCTTTTCCATGCCTGCAGGGATGCTTCCTCACCATGACAGTGTCCTGGTACCAGAGCCTCATCAAAGTGCTGTTGAGCCGCTTTCCCCAGAGCTGTCGGCACTTCCACAACGCCGAAACTGGCACCCAGTACCTGGTAAGACCCAGCCCATTGCCCAGCTGAAGCCTCTCTTCCCTGTCCCGGGCCCCAGCCTGCTCTGCCTTCTCACAGTGTGAGCTTGGCATGTGCTGTCATGGGCACCATCATGATGTTGCTCTCCACTCTGCTACTGGTGCAGCGTGAGGTGAAGCGTGCAGTGTGAGGTGTGTGCTCCTGTGGTACAGCAGCGTCCGTCTGTCTGCCCCTAGGCAGGCAGGACACTGCAGCCCCAGAGCCCTGCCATGTATAGCCCCATGGTTTGGCCATGTCACCTGTGAGCCAGGCAGACTTGTACCTTCATGGTTCTGTCTTGCCACTTGTCCTGCACGTCAGCACGTCCCTGAGTGGGTGTTGTTTGTATCGCTATCCTCGCGTTTGTTCTGTCTCCTTTCCAATGTGTGCTGTGACTCTCTTGACAGGTTGTGCTCAACCAGAAGTTCACAGATTGTTTCGTTCTTGTGTTTCTCGATTCCCATTCAGGAAAGACGGTAAGAACTTGGGAACATAAGAGCAGCTATATTGGCTCAGGCCAGGGTTCTTTCTGGATTCATCCAACACTGGCCAAAGGCAGGTGCACGTGGGAAGAGTATGAGCAGGTCAAGAAGCTTGTATCACCTTTCCTAAATACTGTCCCAACATCTGAATATCTGTGGCTCAGGCCCATCTTGAGCTAGAAGTGGCCTTTTTATTTCATTAATAGCCTCCCACAGCTTTATTTCCTTTGGTTAATTTCTGGCATCCATGATTTCCCCTGACTTAGTGCTCCCAGGCAGGGTGCAGGATGGACCCATGGGAGTATGGGTGTGTGGGAATGCACCTCCATGTGAGAGCAGGACATCTACAAGATGCTTCAGTCCACAGTGAGGCTTTTGCAGAGACTGCAGCATAACTGATCCCTTTATAAATAAAGCATTGTCCATCTTAAAAGCAAGTAGGGGAGACAGAAGAGGTGGTGCCTGCTGGAAGGCTACTCGGTGCCTCCTGCCACCTGATGGTGAAGAGCCTTTCCCCTTTTGTGTTGGAGCTTTTGTCATGGCTAGTCCTGTCCTCCATGCCAGTGGTAGCTCAGAGATAAAACTGCTCTTCACTGTGCCCATACCTGCTTCCTCCCTGGTCCCCCGGATTCACCTCCACATCTGAAGGTGGAATTTTTGCTAACTCTGTGTTGCTGTGTTAAGCAAGCTGAGCTCTTAAGCCTCCCTTCCCCAATAGCTTCATTGTCATTCAGATTCCTTCAGGGCTCAGGTCAACTTCTGTAAATATAGGTGTCCAGGACTGCACCCAGTATTCCTGAGGAGTCTTAGCAGAGCCTTCTGTGATTGCACTAGGGCTTTTCTGTCCCTGCCAGGTGCTTCTTGTGCAGCCTAGGGTGCTATTTGCCTTTTCATAGTCATGTCTCACTGGCCATGGTGTCACCTTGTGGTCACTGATACAATATACACCCACACTCTCCATCACCTCTCCCAGTGACTCCCATCATATCCTTTGTGTTCCTCACCTTATTTTTTGCTTAACATTCATCCCATTCCTGAGGCCTCTCAAAAGTCTCTAGGGCTTCTTTCGTGTTAACCCAATCCTCTTTTGTATTAGTGCCTCAAATTTTATCAGCATGCTCCTCGTCTTTGTGCCAAGCTCATTAAAGTACTAGGCAACGTGAGTCTCAAAACCCGTCCTGGAGGAACTCCATATGTAACCTCTCTCCAACCTGCTACCTTCCCTTTCAGCTCTACCATCTTCACCTTAGAGTTTTTGCGTTAATTCATATCTTTTCAGCTCACCTAAATTTCCCATGTGGCACTGCATCATATTCTTCCTGAAGCTCAGATAAGATACACCATGATTCCTTTGTCCTGAAATACTACCTTATCAAAGAGAACTCTAGCGTTAGCACATCACTTTCGTAACACCAAGCTGCCTTTTTCCTTGTGGTTTCTCTCTGAGCCTGCTCTAAAGCCTTGCATGCTGCTGAGTTAGGCTCACAGATCACTTCCCTCTTTAATGATGGTGGTGCATTTGCTGTTTTGCAGTTACACAGCTGTTCTTGTGGCTTTATGAATTTGTTAGGGGGCCCTGGCTACTAGATGTGCTGTGTTTCAGCCTTGGAGGACATGCAGTCCTTGTGTATTGCCTCCATGATGCTGATCTGAGTGCACTGAGTCGCTCTTCTACTTCAGCTCCCTGCAACTTTCTCTTCTGAACCCTCTTCTCTGCTCCCCTCTGTCCTTACCCTGCCTTGTCAGTACAGTCACTAATGAGAACGGAGCAGCCAGCATTTATTTTTAGGATTGCAGTTATTATGTTTAATCTCCTCCCCTTCCCCATTTGTTGCACTCCTACTCTTTGCCTTAGAAGAAGAAATTTCCCTCTAATTTCCCTGGAAGCCCCTGTTACCGTGGAGGCAGTAGGATCCCCTTCTCTCCTGAGGCTGCTGCTGGGATTGGTGTAACTGCAGATGCATGGGGGCTGGGACAAAGTGAGTGGGCAAGTCCTTGCACCTAGTTTCTACCAGGGAAATTGGAAGGAGATACTAGATTAATGCCATTGGCATTTTGGGACTTCACCCAGTATCTATCTGACACCACCAAAAAAGTGCCCACGCACTTGGCTAGGGACGGCACGGCGCTTGTCTGAATCCTGTCCCCTGACCTGCTTCTCCTCCTCGGCAGAGCCTCACCGTGGTTTTCCGGGAGCCGTTCCCAGTGCAGCCCCAGAACAGCGAGAGTCCTCTGCCACAGCTTGTGTCCACGTACCACCACCTGGAGTCAGTGATCAACACTGCCTGCTTCAACCTCTGGACAGGCCTGCTCTAGCACTGGCACCCACATCCTGGAGCAGCACGTGTACCAGAGCACTCGGGGTGGCCGTGCCACACGTGGCAATGGGGAAGAACAGGCCTCTGGGAGGGACCTGAGCTCCAGCACTGCAGGCAGCGCTGCTAGAGGCACGCGTGGAAGGAGGAGCCTGGGGATATGCATCTCTGTTGTTGGCTGGCTGGCTGGTGTGGCCCTCATTGTGCTCGTTTTGGTGGGTTTGATACTGAATGACCTGAAATCAAACCACAAGGGCAGGAGCAAGCATGGCTGCTGTGGCTTGGCTGAAGCAGAGCAACTCTCAGGGACATGGCTTTGGCATCTGCAGGTGAGTTCTGCCTGTGGGAAGGCACAGAAGAGCACAGACAGCATGTCTTCTGCACGGGGCAGGACCACACAGCACTCTGGCTTTAGGGGGCAAGACTCCTGGACTTCAGGGTTCTGAGCAGTGAGTCTGCCCACATCTGGCCCTTTGCTTTCATGAGGAGAGCACCGAATGGGACAGGAAGGGTGAACTGGACCAGGGGAAGGTTTTATGGAGATGTACATTGATGTATATGTGAAATAAACTGAACCGGATCCCCGCTCCCATGCTGTAGGCTAGGGTGTGGAAAGCCTCCCATAGGGGATGCAGAGGCAGCCCTGGCTGCAGGACTGGCTGGATTTGCAGCACGATCTCATACTTGCTCCAGAGCAGAAGTAGCAGTGCAGGCAGTCCCAAGTGTCCAGGGCAGGTGGCCCCCAGCCCGTTACCTTGGTTTGGGCAGCCTGTGAGGGGGCTGCTTGCTTTGCTTTCTCTACCTGCTGCAGAATCAGTGCTGGGCACTGGCAGCAGCCTTAAGAACTGAAGTGCAGGACTTGGAAACCCAAAGCCCTCTTCCCACAACTCCAGGCACCAGCCAAAGCTGGACTGGGAAAGGTTCTGAGGAGTGAATGCTCCCCTCAGCAAGGGAGACTGGAAACCTCTCTCTGGACACCCCTGCAGACTGGATTTGTACCCCTGTGTACCCAAAGTGACCTACAGTGGTGCCCAAACCATCCCCAAATATGACATGCTGCAGACAGTACCTGAGTATATGAGAGTCCCAGTAGGGCCTGGGGAAGGGAAATGCAACATGGATGCTCCTAGCATTGTTCTAGGAAATTATCCCACCCACTACCCCCTAGTCATAGAGAAGACAGACATGCTCCTCTGTTAGGCTATTGCTTTGACTTTTATTTCAGTGGTCTCCCTGTTTTACTGTTGCCTTGCTGCTCCCACTATGCTGCACCCCTTGGCTCTCCCAGTATGAGCGCAGCCAGCCCAGACCTTCCAGGGTGTCTCCTGCAGTGACAGACAAGGTCTCCTGCTACCACTCCGAGCAAGCTGAGGCAGCTTCTGCTCTGGGCAGGGCTTTCATTTACAGGCAGGGACTCTGATGCCTGCTACCCACCAGCCCCTAGGACCTTATGGTCTTTGCAAAGTGCCCAGCCACCTGGTCCGTGCTTGGACCTGCCAGCGGGGCTCAGACTGTCTGCAGCCCACTCACCTTTCGGAGCATACTCGCACCCCACGTAGCCAGTGTAGCCGAGGGACTCCAGGAGCTTGAAGATGTAGGGGAAGTTCAACTCCCCAGGGCTATCAGGCTCGTGCCGCCCGGGCACCTGTGCAATCTGGATATGACCTAGGGAGGGAATGGGAGATGCCCTGTTCAAGGCAGTCCTGTCCAAGGCATGAGACAAGGTGACCCAAGAGCAACCCTGCATGCCCAGCCAGCCACAGCAAGGCATGGAGGCCCATCTCAAAACCACTCCTGTCCCATGGCCACAGAGGAGCCAGTTTGGGTGCAGTGTGTTACCAATGAGCGGGAAGTATGTCTCCAGGTTGTGTGACAAATTTCCATCCATGATCTGGCAGTGAAAGAGGTCCTGTGGGGGAGAGAGGAGACAGTGCAGCTATTCAGCATTTATCAGTTGAGGACAGCTGTGCTATGGTCCCTATCCCTCCCTGCATCCCCAGGAAGACAAATTCACAGCCCCTGGGACTCCCCTGTGGGCCATGCAAGGTTCTCTGGTGGAGGATGGACACTGGAGATCTTCAGTGCTGACTCACCAGCTGTAGCTTCAGGTTGGGCCGTCCCGCCTTCTCCAAGATGGTGGCAGCTAAGGGTGCAAGAAATGAGAGACCATCAATCCCAGGCTGGAAGCTTTGTGATGAAGCCCTGAGACCTCCCTTCATCAACTGTTTTCCCTCAGCATCTCCCTGCAGGTGAAACAACCTCCTGTCTCTCAGACTTTGGGGATACTTCTTCTCCCTTGAAGGAGACACTGGGGAGAGATGTCTGCCTTACCTTGGTTGGGGGTGTTCAGATAGTATCGAGGATCAGTGATGCGGTTGTTAATAGGCTCCACCAGTCCAATCATGTCTTCCTGTAACACAGTAATGTCACCCTGTGGAGCATCCTGTCACCTCAGCAGCAGGGAGTGCTCCTTCCCCATGCCAGACTGGTGGTGGATTCTCCATCCTTGGTACCCTAATTGCTGCACCCACAGAGCAGGACCTGTTCCCCACTTACCTGGGCCAGGAGGTCAGCAGCATATCTGAGATTCTCAATGAAGGTTGTTTCCATCTCACTTGCCACTGCCACCCGGTCTGTGCCCAGGGGAACTCTCCCAGCCATCAGGTGGATTCTACAGACACAGATCAGCCACAGGCAGCAGTTCTACTCTCCCAGCAGCTGGTTGGGTCTAACATACCGGGGCCAGGCTGGGGGGAGCAGACACAGAAGGGTAAGAGGAGCCACCACCCATGCAGGAGGTACAACAGGCACCAGCGAGCTGCAGGGACAAAAACATCCTTGCACCTCAGTCCACAGAACATCTTTGAATCTTTTGCCTGACAAACTGCAGACCTTGATTCTTCCCTCTTTTTCCAGCTGCCCCCAGCTCTTTCACTCCAAGGCTGGAGCTTTCTCAGGGTCTCACTCCTGGGGCTGCCCTGAGGCCAGCACAATGGGCAGCAGGCACCTGCCCTGTCTCACAGCTTGCTGGCTTGGAGCAGGCAGGGGATGGTGGCAGGCACTGGGCCATGCCAGGCTCTATGCAGAGCTCGATGGCTAGGCAAGAGCAAGGCTCTTCAGCAATCATCTGGGAAAGGCATAGAGTGAAGACAAAAACCTTTTCAATGTGTTACCAGAGAGTGCAAAGGGGCCTGGGCAACCCCCAGCTGGCCTGGCCCATGCCCTCCACAGGGCTTTGGACTGCTTTTCTAAAGGAAGGAATGATGCAAAGTAAATGGAATAAAAGGGCCACGTTGGTTTTCTGAAGAGGGCTGTGCCAGGCTAATGGCATCTCTTACAGTGGCTCTGCTGTGCTGTAATCAGCGTGACCTTCAATAAAGCAACTGTTGTGGTGTCCTGGGGAAAAGGACGGATAGAACTGGGGAGGAAAATGGGAGGATTACCAGGGTGACTGGTGCAGACGTGCTGACAAGAGCCTCCACAGCGAAGGGCAGGGTTGGAGAAAAGTGCCAGGCAGCTCTGGGTCAGCTCCCAGTAAGCACATTAAGGCCGTGGCCCCCCACGCAGGGTCTGCAATGAGCTGGCTCCCACCCGGTGCGGCCAAGCTCAGTGACCCGGCTGGAGGCACAGCGGTCCAAAGGACGAGCCCCGCTCGGAAGAGGAGCTGGAGCAGGAGGGCCGCAGGAGTCCTGCCGTGCCGCCGGGGCCGGGAACCCGCTGCCACCGGGACGCGGGCGCCGCGGGGCCGGGGGTCCTGCCTCGCACCTACCTGGGGCAGCCCACCGCCCTGGCGTACTGCACCGCTGCGGCCAGGCCCTGCCGGAAGGCAGCCTGCCGCCCGGGCACGGCCGCCAGCCCCATCTCGCCCGCCTCCTGGTCCCCTAGGAGAGAGCGGCGGGGTCAGCGGCACCGGGGCACCCCCGCGCCCCCCACCCACGGCACCCTGGGAACCGCGGCGGTACCGGGGGGCGTGTTGAGCAGGACGATCCGCACTCCGGCCCGCTGAGGCGGGGGTGGTACCCGGGCAGTGCGGCCGGTCCCTCGTGGTGCCCGACACCCGAGGGCGGGCACGGGGAGGGGCCGGAGTCGAGCGCATCCCGGCGGCCGGGGCAGGGCGGGAGCGCAGCTTTTGCCCACAGGTCCAAGGCCCGTAGCGCTCTGCCCTGTAAGCGTGTAACCCCATGAGGGCTCCGGCATGTGCCCGCGGCCGTGCCGGTGCCCGGTGGCCAGTGCCTGTGTGTCCTCACGCCGCGCCTCGGCAGGTGGAGCCGGTCCCGTGCTGCCCGCGGCACCGGGGGGGTCGCCGTCGTCCTCACGCCTGGGGGCGGCCGGCGACCTCACTGGGCAGGGGGCCTGGCGGGTGTTGGCTTGACACTCACAGAGCGCCGTGTTAATTGGTTTCCTGGGGAGCTGGTCTCCAGCAGCGCCTCATTATACGAGAAGCGCTTTCTCTTTTGTTCCGCGCTCTGCATATTTTACCATAAAATGTTCATCTCCGCTCCTGCCGAGCTGTGGCTCCGGAGCGCGGGAGCCTGACCTCTGCGGTGCCCGTGGCCAGCCCCGCGTCTCCTGACCCCCCTGCTCTGGGCGCCTCCAGGCACAGCTCGCAGGCTGCCTGGGTGGGGGTGTGTCCTGTCCAGCCCGTGGCCACCCCGGTGCCGTGCTGTGGCTGGCAGAGGTGGCACCATGAGCCGTGGGCATTTTGCAGCCCCTTGTGCTGAGCCCATTCCTGGGGGCTCTCCCCTGCCTGCCTGTGCCTGGGCAGCCCTGCGTGCTCCAGCACCTTCGTGTCCACAGCAGAAGCCCTCCACAGCCCCCAGCCCCGTGGCCTGCTGGAAGCACCAGCAATTCATAGAGCTTTGGGAGAGCCCAGTGGCAGCACCACTTCAGCAGAAGCCAGCCACAGTGAGGGAGTTTTGGTGGGAGGTCAGGGCAGTGCCAGCAAAGGTGAGAGCAGCGGCGAAACGATCCATTAAAGAGTCTCAACTCAATTAAAGCTATTGATTAATCAATTAGGAAAAGCTTGACTCAACTTCCTAGTAATAATCCAAACTGTCCCCAGTGATGGGGACACTCTGGTGAGACCTCACCTGGAGTACTGCATCCAGCTCTGGAACCTTCAACACAAGAAGGACATGGGCCTGATGAAGCAGGTCCAGAGGAGGGCCACAAAAATGTTCAGAGGGCTGTAGCACTTCTACGAAGACAGGCTGAGAGAGTTGGGGTTGTTCAGCCTAGAGAAGTGAAGGCTCCAAGGAGACCTTGTAGTTACTTTCCAGTACCTGAAGGGGGCCTGCAAGAAAGCTGGGGAGAAACTATTTACAAGAGCATGTAGCAATAGGACAAGGGGCAATGGTTTTAAATTAGAGAAAGGTAGATTTAGATTAGACATTAGGAAGAAGTTCTTTACTATGAAGGTGGTGGAACACTGGAATAGGTTGCCCAGAGAGGTGGTGGAGGCCCCATCCCTAGCGACATTCAAGATCAGGCTTGATGGGGCTCTGAGCAACCTGTTCTGGTTAGAGTATCTCCCTACTGACTGCAGGGGAGTTGGACTAGATGACCTTTGAAAGTCCCTTCTAACCCAATGTATTCTATGATTCTATGATTCTATAGAGAGCTGTGAAAGGGGTGATGTCCATGACCCCAGCATCCCCAGTGCACGTCGCCAGCCTACATCCTAGTGCATATCCCCAGCACACAGACTCCTCTCTACCCACAGCTACCATGATGGGGGACTGCTTCACCTTCTACATGTCCTGCAGCCTTGCTCTGTGGTGCATGGGGGTTGTTATCCTCTTCAATCACACCCAGGAGTTGGCTGAATGTGCTGGACTCAGTACTGGCCAGCCAGCAAGTGAGTGGCAGAGCTACATGGGCATAGGGAGACCAAGAATGAGGGGTGGCATCTGCCTGGCCGCTGGGTGCAGCATCTCCAGGTCCTTGCACCTTGGGACTGGAAAGGTGTCCACCCAAGGCCGTGTGCTGTTTCAACCCCAGTAGTCTTGGCCATATTCCCAGCTGGAGGCCACACACTGGGCAGGGTTAAAAACCCAGGAGTGGGAGCAGGAGAGCTTTGCTGGAGGGAGCAGTGAATAAACATACAGTCAAGCCCCAGCACACGGGTGACCCGGGCAATGAGATGGGAATGCAGGGAGCCCTGGCAGCACAGCTCCGTACAGCTGGCAGAAGAAGCTGCTGGGCTCCACACTGAAGAGTTAATGGCGCCTTTATATCTCTGGTAATGTATTGCATTGATTTTCTCTTCTTATAACTGCGGTTCCTGCATTGCAGACCAGTGTTTTGTCACTTTACCTTGACAGGACATAGTGGATTTACTCCCTGCTGTGCCACTTGCGGCTCTGGAGTCTGTGTCACACTGGTCCTGGGGCACCCGCTGTCTGGAGGAGCTGGAACAAGCGTGGGATCAGACTGGCACCCATGTCCCCCCAGGGTGGCAGGGAGGGGGCCGAGCAGGGTGCTGGTGCGGGAGAGCACTCAGTGCTGAGCATCCCTGTCACCACCTGGGAGCTTTATTGGCCCAAGAAAAAGGTGGCCTCTGCATGTTTTATTAGCGAGCTGACATTTCAGCACAGACTTGTCTCTGACCTCTATGACGGTTGCAGTGGGGAGGTGGTGGGTGGCCCCTTCACCCCAGCACGTTGCCTTGGGGTGCCCTGCGGTGCCCACAGTGGCAGACAAGCCAGCCCCCCCCCCAAAGTCTACTGCAATAGGGGCACCTGTCCTCCCAGTACCCCATAAATCCCCCAGCTCTTTGTGCTGCAGGGAAAGTTTTATATCTCTGCTTCTTTACGAAACACATTTTAATTTAAATTGACATTTCTGTGTTTTAAATACCTGTCCCCAGGCTCCCAGACGGCTAGGCTGGCACCCCAGGGGCTGGGAGGGCTGAGGTGCTGCAGGCTGGGGTGGCTGGGTGGCATCATCCCACCAGGCTTGTCACCCCTCTTCCTCCTGGGTACCCCCAGACCTGTCCTGCTCCCCCTGCAATCCACGGTTGTGTAAGGAGATCTGGGGCTGGGGCTGGCAGGGATCAACCTGGGCATCCCTTCCCCCCTGGACTTTCTTCTCTGCTCTGAAGCATCCCAATATTTTGCAACCACATTGTTGTGGAAGGTGTCCCTGCCCACAGCAAGGGAGTTGGAACTAGGTGATCTTTAAGATCCCTTCCAACCCAACCGTTCTATGGCTCTATGTGTGTTTTTAGGCTTTTATAGGTTAGTAAATTCCAACCTTTTTATGTGTAGAAAAAGGCTGGGGAAAATAATCTATGTGTGACACATCATCTTGCAGAGGCAGCAGCAAGAGCTTTACTTGTATTAAATCTCATGATTTTTTACCACCGACAGTCTTCCCCAAACCCATCCCCTCTGGGTGCAAAGGGACCAAGAGATGAACAGCTTCTCCAGCAGGACACAGCACCAACCCAGTCCCTTGTCCCTGACTGTGACCCTGAGGAGGCCTATGTGTCCTGACGAAGGCCATGCCCCTGGCCCCCCAGTCCCTGCTAGAGCATCCCTCCCAGCTCCCCCGTGTTGGGGCAGGCTTTGCTGAGCGGTGTGACCTGGCTGGCTGCATGAGTATCCCCAGGTCTCCCCCTTGCCCAGAATCTCAACCAAATGTCTTGGACCTCCCTGTTTTCATGGCCCTGGGCACTACCAGCCTCAAGGACCTGGCATCGGAGGGACACAGCAGCTTTGGTGCTCTCTGGGGACTTCTTGATGGGGTCCATCACTCTGGCGGGTCTTTCTCCACTTACCATGGTCTGTGAATACTGTGCAGAGTTAATTTGTTAATTAGCATCTTGCTGCTGCTAAGCCTCCTGCTTTACTGCCTTCAAAGTCTGCTATGCTCTTTGCAACCACCTCTGCTGCTCAGCCTGCTTCTCCCTTCCAAAATGAAGGACCTGCTGGGTTGAAAATGGCTAATGATGGGGTGCAGCAGAGTTGTGTTATAGCCAAGGCTTGCCTTAATCCTATGGGGTTCCCCCCTCTCTTCTTTGTCGTTATCTTCCTCTTAATTGTTGTCTTCCTCTTCTTCTTCCTCTTCTTCTTCTTCTTCCTCCTCATCCTCCTCTTCCTCCTCATCCTCCTCTCCCTCCCCTTCATCCTCTCCATCCCCCTCATCCATCCATCCCCTCTATCCCTCTGGTACCAGGCACCAGGCAGCACATGGGACATACAGGGAAAGATGCCAACCCCTCCCAAAGCTGTGACAAAGATTTCTGAGATGACACACTTTGCCCCTCTCAGGCCTCACTTTCTTGCAACCTCCAAAGACACTTGGGTAAAACAAAATCTATACATCATACTCTAGGAAACAAACGCCCAATCTTTGCCAGTTTATAGCAATTCTTCATCAGGGAGGATCAAACCAGGTGGGAATGGGATATTAATCCCGGCAAAGCCAAGATGAGGAGGCGAGGACTGATCATCCCTATGTCCCTGCAGTCGCTGGCATGGGTAGGCTCTTGATCATCTGGCTGGGATTTTCTCATTTTTCCATGATTTCAGGGGAAATTAATGGGGAGGCCAAATTCTCCTCCAGCTCTTGGAGGAGACTGGGGCAGGCGGTGCCTGGACCCGCTAAGCTGGCAGATGTTGTTTAACATTCCCGTCAGTAATTAATAGACGGCTTCATCACTCTTGTATGATTCAAGCATGTCATCCCACTTCTCTCCAAACACAGAGCAGAAATATTTGTTAAACGTGGTTGGTGTTTTCGCCTGATCATTAGTGCTTGAGCAGCTCCGGCGGCTGCAGGATTTATTGCCTTGCCAGAATTTCTTTTGGCCTCATGACGCCGTCGCCATCCCTCCCTCTGCTGCCGGCCCCTCATGGCAAGAGGCTCCCTTTATCACTTTCCCTCTGATTTATGTCTTGCTGGTTGCAACTTCTCCTTTATACCACGGTTATGGATTCCAGTTATGGATTCTCCCCCTCTTTTCCATTCATTATGCTGCAGCAGGATGGGGTTTGGCCAAACTGCATCCCTGACTCAGAGTATCTGGTGAAGCTCAGCTCAGCAAGATTCTGCAAGGATTGCTCCCACCACCCGGAGCCCACCATGGGGTGTGGGGCAAGAGTCTCCCTGGGGATGCTTCACCCCACAGCACCAGGTGGGCTGGCAAGACCACTCTGAGCAGTGACATGTATGGGGACACAGCTTGGGCTGGGCTGGGCACGGTGACAGCAAGCAGTGGCTCAGAGAGCAGGGGCAGAGCTGGCTTGAGGGAGGTGGCAGCCCGTTAGCCAGCATCACCACCCCAGGGAGGCACTGTCGAGACAAATTACTAAGAGCTTCGCAGCTCATCCTCGTTTACAAACAAAAGCAAGTGGAGTTCTCCCAGGAGTGTCCCGCTCATGGCTGTGGCATGGCACAGTGTCAGTTCCCATGACCAGAGTGGAGACATGGTGGGGACACAGGGAACAGGCACTTGGCAAGGCCCCAATGCCCACCCTTACGGGGGAAGAGTGGGGCCTGGGGAGGGAAGGGGATGCTCCTACTGCTGCTTTCCCAGCTAAGTCAGGGCTGTGGAGGTGCTCAGGGTCTGGGCTCAGCCCTTCCCTGGCTTGGGGAGCAAGGGTCCTGTGCAGCCTGACCCTGGCTCCAATCCCTTCCTACAGCCTCACAGAGCTCAGGGATCAGTCCTAGCTTTGCTGGTCCTGGCGCCGTCCAGCCTCATGCCCCATGCCGTAGGGTGCAGGAGCCAGCCCGTATGCCATCCCTCCCCAGCACGGCCCTCTGCAGCCTGGTCACCGTGTTAAGCCATCTCTTAATTAATCAGGCTGATTGTAATGTGTTTTTAGGGCATTAAAATTCAATTGTGGAATTCTCCGCTGGCTGGGCTCGCAATGAATACAGAAGTTTGCCTAATTAGAGCTGACACGCAGCCGGCAGGAGAACCAGACAAACGGCCCCGCCAGGGCTGCCCGCCTCACACCCCCTCGCCTGGCCCCCAGCATCCCCATCCATGCTGCTGTGGGGACCAGCCCTGGCAGCCTCTGCCCTGGACACAGGGAGGGCAGCACTGCTGGGCTGCAGTGTCCCTGGGGACAGCCCCAGCCGTGTACCCATGCCAACCCGCTGGCCAGGCACCAGCCAAGAGCAGCAGAGATGTTTCCTTATCAACAGCATCAGGTCTTCGCTGTCATTACCATGGCAATTATCATCTCATTTGGAGTCTTTAGCTGCCATAATCTGTCTCTTGCACTGATTTATTCTGCAGGCCTCTTCCCCAGCCCTGAAAGAGGGAAGGAGCCATCAATAAAGAGGCAATGAGCTCATCTTCTGGGGAAGATTTTCCCTGGGTGGAGCAGAGCTCTGTGGTGCTCTGTAGCCAGAGCATCTTCCCAGCAAGAGCAGGGCTATCCCCAAGGCAGCGTGTGACTGGGACCAAACCAAAACCTGACACCTCCCAGCACCGGTTTGGAGCCGTTTCCCCCAAACCTGGTATTTATTATTTCAGCTGCTGTTGGCACCAGCATATGTGGGCTGAACTGGCTGTGCATGCTGGTGGGCTGGGAAGCAGAGGAAGATGTTTACTCTCAAGGTATGGACAGAGGGACACCAAAGCTGCAGCTTCATTGTCTTTCTCATACCAGGCTGTTGCTTGAACTTGGTTTTCTCTCTGTTTGCTGCAATCAGTATCTCCTATGACTGCCAGCCACCAAGAGCTTCGTGATGACTTTTCTCACCTGCATTTGCTGACTGCTGAGTGGCACTCACTGCTCCTGGCTTTCCCATTTTCCTGGACTCTGTGCAGCTCTCTCAGCCTCTTTTACTTCCCCTTACAACTGGAACATCTGGGGCTTTCCCAGCCAGCAGTTTGGTGCCAGCTCCAATGATGGTGACAGCCACCAAACAGAGCTCCCCAGGCACTAAGAGCTGCTCCAGAGGAGAGGCAGAGTGATGGGATGGGGATAATGTGAACCAAGTGGGCTCACGCCATGGCTGGAGTTGCCCCAGGGCCTGCTGTGTGTCATCACCGCAGCTCCCCAGGCCAGGCCATCACTTCAGCATAGGAGAGACCATGGCTGTGTTAGCAAAGCCCTTCTTCCCCCTGCCTGCCTCTCTGTCCCTGTCCCTGCCATGAAGGAGCTGTGCTGGGCCAGGTACAGGGCAGGCTGGGGCCATGCCATGGGGCTTGGTGCTGGTGCATCCCATGGGAAGGACCCAGTGGTGGAAGGTTACACAGCAGGAGGCCATCTGCTCACACCAGCTGGCCTCACTGACCAGCCCTCCCTGGGGACCACTGCCTTTAGCATCACCCCAGGGCGGGAGTGGGGTCCCCTGCTGCTGTGAGTGGCCAGCCCAGCTCCCCCCAGTACACAGGGGGGACCCTGGCACAGGTGCTGGTACCAGCAGTCACCCTCACTGCATGCACGGATCAGGATGCCATCCCTGCAGTGCCTGCAGAAGGGACTCTATCCCCACAGCCCCGCTGACACCTTGAGCAAGACAAACCCAGCACTGCAGCAGCCCCAGTGCCCATCCTTGCTCCTACCTACAGCACTGTGTCTATGGTGGGATGCCTGGGGCAGATGTGGGGTCAGCAGGACAAGGGGAAGCCACCAGCTGAGCCCCCACACCATGGCTGAGCCTGGCTGTGAGGCACAGCAGATTGGGGCAGGTTGAGTGACACTGGTGCCACTGGTCCTCACAGCTGCTTCCCAGTCCAGCAACATGGCTCCTGTCCCACCTCTGCACCCACCACAGCTCAACCTGCCTAATGGAATCCATTTATATGCAAAATCCCCAGAAAAAAAAGGGTAATTAATGAAGTCCCTTTCATTACCATTATGCAAATGCGATTAATTTCAGCTGTTATGAATATGCAAATATTACAATTATGATCTAATTGCCAATGTATGTAGGAAAGCGGGCAGAATATCAAGTCTCAGCCCAGGCCCCAGGAGCTTTAGGTGCAGAGCTGCTCCAGGACAGGATAGGCAGGAGGGGAGAGCCAGAGGATGATGCCCAGCTGAGGGGACTCTGCCTGCTCCTGTGGGCATGTGTACAGGGCCAGGTGACAGGGGCAACCTGCATGGACCCCCTCAGGGGCAGGCTCCTCACTGTGCCGCAACCCCTGACCCCTGCGCCAGGGCTGGGGCTGAAGGGCTTCCCAGAACAGTGTCCGTCCATCTCCAGCCCAGTTCAGCCTTATAACCCATTCATCCCTTGGCTGTAGGAAGGAGGAGGGTTACCAGGCAACTCAGTGCTGCAGCACTTGAGGGCAAGGAGGCAAATGGCAGGGGGAAGCAGAGACCTGTCCTGACCCTGCTCCCTCCTGGACCAGGCAATGGCAGACACATGCCCACATATGCTGCATGTGGGATGTCACCACTGTTAGCAAACCCCAGCTGTGTGTTGCTGGCCCTGCTGCAATCTCAGCACAGGGCTGCCATCACCCTTCCCACAAAGGGCTGCCTGTGTCCCCGAGCCCTTAACCTACTGTCTTGCGGGGGGTTTGACTGGGGATGTTCTGTGCTCATGGTGGAACTGGGTGGGGGACAAGAAGCACAGGTGCTCTAGCAGGGACAGGCCCCAGTGCAGAGCCAGCCTGCAGCAGGCAAGTCGGGCTGTGGGGATGCCCTGCATGGGGATACCTTGCATGGGACCATGGGGTTCCTCTGTTTGGGGCTATGCAGATGATATGAATGGGGCCAGGAGGATGCCCTTTGTGGGACCATGGAGATGCTCTTTTGGGGGTTATGGGGCTGCTCTTCATGGAGCTATAGGGATGGTCTGCGTGGGCACTGAGTGGGGCCATGGGGATGCCCTCCGTGAGGCCATGGCAATGCTCTGCATGGAGCCAGGGGAATGCCCTGTGCAGGAGCACGCTCCTGCAGGCAGGCAGGCTGCAGGCCGGCCTGGGCTGCGCAGCCGGCAGCCAGCAGGCTGTGCTCCTGCACCCCACAGCACGCAGATGCCACCAAGGAAAGGCCAGCAGCAGGGCACGGCCCTCCCGATGCCAGCTCCGGAGCCGGCGGGGCCTCTGCCCGGGAGGACGATGCTCTCTCGCCCGCACCACTGCACTGAGAGGAGCCCTCACGCTCGGGTGCTCGGCCCGGTGGCAGCGGGACTGTGCACAAGGCAGGAGCAGCAGCTGTGCCCAGCTGTGCCCACAGCTGGCAGGAGCACCTTCCCCGGGGACAGAGCTGCCCACATCTGCCCCAGTGCCTCCCAGCCCCATCCTGCCTCCCTGGCCAGGGCGACAGCCCCAGCCCTCACATTGGCCCCCTCCCATCGCCTCGTAGAGCAGAAGAGGGGGCCTGGCCCCGTGTGGAGGCTGCTGCAGAGCCCCATGCAGGGGGTTGTTGTGCCACAGAGGAAGGAGTGCTGGCAGTCTAGGGAGACCCTCTTGCCTCGGATTCCTCTGTCCCAACTCCCTTCCTGCCACCCCACTCCTGGCCTTGGGGCTCCTGTCCCCAGCGGTGCAGGGTGAGCCCAAGCTGTCACCCCATGGAAGGCATGGTGGGGGGACCTGTAAGGACATTATCACTTCCCCTGGAGACCCTGGTACCTGTCCCCCACAGCCCCAGCAGCCTCATTTCCACAGCCTGCCCTGCTCTGGGGCAGGAGAGGCTTTTCCTTGTCCACCACCGTTACCTTCTCCACAGTGGCAGGTATCTGCTGGAAACCACATCTCCCCTCTGTGTCCCTGACATTTGGACAGAGCAAGACCCCAAGTTGCTCATGTTAATTTGAGCGTCATGTGCTTTAATAGGGGACTTCTCACACCCAGGTAGGAGGAACCAAGCGAGGCAGCAGGCAGCAGGTGCCCAGTGGCTGGCATAGGTAGGCAGCTCCCATGCCTGCACCCAGCAGCCTGGGCATCACCTCCAGCCTATGCTCAGCCCCAAACCCACAAATCCTCCAGCCTCTTCCCATGGGGCCCAGTTAGGAGGAGGAGAAGGAGGAGGAGGAGGAGGCAGGGAGGCTTCTCAGAGCTGCTGCTCGGTTTCCAAGGCAATGAGACGTAATGGCTGTTCATCCTGGAAGGGTCATCCCTCTGCACTGGAGCCCCAGAAGAAGGGGCTGTGGATCTGCTGCAGACACCAGCCCTGGCATCCCAGCTCTCCATCCCATTGGGACCTGCTGAGCACCTGCAGTCTTGTCCCCTCTGAGGCCAGCCGTGTTCTCTGCAGATCAGCACAGGCCAGGAACCACTTGGGGATACAGGGAGTTTCACACAAGCTGTTCCTTGTCACTCACCATCAGTGCTGGGAAAGGAGTAGGATGGTCAATTCCCCAGCACAGCTGCCACTATGTCCTGGAGATGCTGGTGGGGTGCCAGAGACAGGGTGACCCCCAAGAGTTGCAAATCAAGAGAAACACCAATAGATGGTGCCTCTGTAGGCAGCGTGGGCACCCATGGGTGCTGTCACCACTGTGTCCAGCAGCCCTGTGGTGAGTTGCAGCAGGTGCTGGGTGCTCCGTCCCCTTGGGTATGACAAAGGCACACAGCCCCGTCCCCGCTTCCCGCGCCACCCACTGTGTTTTCCCAACTAATTGAATTCAGAGAGATTTCTTCCCAGCAGGGCCAATCGATGAACCCCATGTTATCAGCCCCCCTGGCCCTCAGGATGGATATGGGCGAAGGGAAAAATTGAATTTGCGGCCGTTTTCATTGGGATTTAATTGGGCAGTCTCACCTCGTTGCCTTAATCCCGGGCGCTGACGCGTGCAGCCGAGCCAGCAGCTCCCCTTATTTATCACTTTTCAAATATTTGCCTCTTCACAGTTGTGGGAAATCAATGCTCTCGCCTATGGCATGCCGGGAGCGACCTGGCCAGGCGGCCGGGCGGCCGGGGATCCATCAGCCGCTGCCATCGCTATCGACAGGGCGATTGGGGTTTAAGAGGCACTTTGATAGCAGAACCGGCACACATTAAGTGCTCGTCATCAGGGGATGATCATGACTTATTACCGCTAATTCTCCCTGTGCCGCGGCAGGGCTGCAGGGCTCTTCCACGCTAATCGGCGCGTGGCTTAGTGCCGAGGCGCCAGCACAAGGCTCCCGTCCCGCTCCCCAGGGATGGGGTGCTGTCTTCTCAGCTTGGCCCTCAGTGCCTTGTCCCCAGGGTGAGGGGTATTTCTCCAGGGCTGGGGTCTTTCTCTGATCCCTGACCCCTTGTCCGGCCTGTGGGAGGTTGAGTCCCTGCTGAGCTCCCACCAGACTGGCTGGGCTGGTGGAGTGGTGCAAAGCTCCACTTGCAGCCACAGTCACAGGTGCCTGTGGAGGGGCCAGATGCCTGTGCTGTCCCTCTCACCCCTCACTGGGCAATTCCAAACCCCTACGCTGGCTCCAGCCCCCTTATCTTGCACCATCGCCCCACTCAAGCCATCAGCATCCTGGTTCCTGGGGGTCTCAGCTAGATGGGCAACAGGACCAGCACATGTGAGAATGGCAGCACTGTCAGGGTGATCCTGTACAGCTGCTGTGCCAGCCCAGGGACAGGGGATGGCTTGGCTACTCAGCTTCTCCTCTCCTGCAGGCTGGGGTGCGGGGGAAGTTGTCTTCCCAAACTTGTCCCAGGTGGGTCTCAGTGCCAGTGGTCATGGATGTGATGGCTAGGCTCTGGTCCCATGTTGACATCCCTGTGTCCCTCCTTGCTGGGATGCTCCAGGATCTCTGTGCAAACCTGGGCAGCCTCCAGCCCTGCTGGCTCTGTTCCCTGGCGGAGCTACAGTGGGGCAGCCACCAAGCCCTTTGCCGATGCAGGCTCTTGCTGTGAAACCAGCTGGACTAGAGTCATCCAGCCCCATCACTTGGAAAGCATCCAGTAATGAGCAGCCAGAGAGAGGGAGAGAGATCCTTGGTGGCAGCAAACAGACGCTGTTGTCACCTCACAGTGGCTCTGGCACATGAGGGCTGCCAGCTCCATGCTGGGAGTGGGACCTCAGAGTTGCTTCCCAACGGCTAAGTGTATGGGATAGGAGCAGTGGGTGACCCCGTTCTGTCCCTTTGGGTAGGGAAGAGGGTCCCAGTCTCCCTGCAGCAGCACTGGGGCAGGTGGGGAATGATCCTGGGTTGCACAGAGGTCTCCCAGCCACAGGGTAGAGAAAGGTCTTGGCAGCTGAACACAGGAGCCTCACCAGCATGGGGTGAGCGCACCCAGAAGGAAGGACACATGAAGCAGGGAACGGATCCGTGCCCAGTTGCTGTGATCTTGCTGGCACCCATCCATTCCTCTGCTTCGTCTCCAGCCCAGCTTGAGCTCATGCCCTGGGCAGTCCTGTCCTGGGGCCATGCTGGGGCTGGCTGCTCTGGCAGTGAGGACCCTGCTTCTAATTTCCAGACTAAATTTATTCATGACCAGTTCAAACCTATCATCTCTGTGTCAATGCTGTGCTCCAGCCTGGCAGTGCTGCATCCTCCCAGGTGCTCATCCTCGTAGTGTGCTTGGAGAGATAGAGTCTGTCCCCTCCATATTCCAGGGGACACAGGTCTCCATGGGGACCTTCTCAGATGGACAGCAGGATTTGTGCCAGGGAGGCTGACTCCAGCTCCCTTCCCCAGCCCCTTACCCTGCACTCCCAGCCAGGTCATGTCCCTTGATGCCTGTTGTGGGGTTGGAGGTGTCCTTTCTCTGTCCCCAGAGCCACCCCAGGGGTTACAGGCTTCACCCACTTGTTCCCATTGCCATGGTAATGGGTGTTTGCTTTCCTCCACCCCACAGGGTAGCCCTTAACAAGGGGCCTAATGAAAGTCAAATCAGGCCTAATGGGGCTAGTGACATGCTGCTGACCTCCGGCTCATATGGTCTCGGTGTCACTGCCACCAGCAACCCCAGCGAGTTTTCTTGGGGCTCTGCCAGCTGTTCTGGCATGAGGAGCAGGTACAGCCCCAGGATGCTCCAGAAGGGGTGCAGGGGACAGGTCCTCTCACTGTTGCTGCCATCTGGGATAAGAGGCTGAACTGAGGTCTGGGGCTTTGCAGGATGGGAATTGGTTTCCTTGTTAAGCGCTGGGTTTGGTTTTTTTAGCAGCCTGTTTATGGGAATGGAACCTCCCCAACGTGAATTATTCATGGCCCCTCGCAAGCTCATTCTCAAAATATCAATTTCTCCCAGTCACGCCAAGCAGCACTTAAGCCTAAAAGCCTTGTTAAAATGAACTGCCAGCCCAGTGAGCAAGACAGGGGATGGGAGCAGCTGAGAGTGGGGCTCTGCAGGGGGGTCCTGCCCTGGGCCCTGCATGCACCTGGCAGATCCAGGAGCTGTAGGGCAGGACATGGTGGGAATTGCAGAAGGGGACTCAGCATGAGGTGGAGAGTGGGCATGGGGATGTGGACATCACCTCAGAGGGGAGCAAGGAACAGGCTGCCCAGGGAAGTGGTGGAGTCACCATCCCTAGAGGTGTTTAAAAAATGAGTAGATGTAGCACTTGAGGCTATGGTCTAGTGGTTAGGGAGGTGTTGGGTTGAAGGTTGGACTTGATGATCCTAGAGGTCCTTTCCAGCCATAACGATTCCATGATTCTATGATTCATTGCAGTGCCCAGGGACTGTCCCTCAGGCTCTCTCCTGAGTGAGCTGCTTCCCAGGCAGGGGGGTCACACAGGTCTCCTCACTCCAGGCGTCACAGCAGCATTTTTGGAGTCACACGAAGAATTAATCAGGTGGAGGAGCAGCGATGAACGCAGGCACTAGCATGGGGAGCTGCTGGAGTGGGTGGGAGGGAGCCGCTGCAGCACAAACCAGAGCAGCTGTGGCCACAGATGGCACAGTGATGCTCCTCTCCGTCGGGACTGCAGCCAGGACACGGAGACCTCCATGCACTTGCACAGAGCCCTGCTCAGCAAGTCACCCTCCTCTTTCTGGGGACCATCAGTGCTAAACCCTCTGCTTGCCTACAGGTGTGGAGAGGGCAGGATAAAGGCATCTCTGGCTGCCGGAAGCTGGGGCTCAGATGGCACTGAGCAGCACCCCCGCCAGGACATCACACCAGCACCCACACCAGGGCCACCCTTGGCACATGCCAGGGACACCTGGCATGAGACATTTGCAGTGCCCTGACCCTGCCCTTGTGTGGGCAGCCCCGAGCAGCAGCAGGGACCCTGCAGGCAGCAGCTGGGCCAGAGCAGCACTGCTGGTAATTACTAATTAAAATGCAGATGCTCCCCAAACTGCAACTTTTAGTTTCTCCAGCAACTGCTAAATCAAAAGCAACGAGGCAGAGAAGCACCGAGTTATGCAGCAGGTGCCACAGTGCTGATGCCAGTGCAGACAAGGGAGGCTGGCCCTGCCCCTGGACTAGCCACACGTGGCATTTCCAGACTTGCTGCTGGGGACCCCAGTGGTGGGTGCCCCATGCTGGGCCAGGGGTTGAGCCCTCAAGGGCCAGCAGGCAGCAACCTGCCTTCCCCTGCTTCACCCCAGGCCCCAGGCCCCAACCCCTATCGAAGCTCCCCGCAGCCCCTGTGCAGGAGAGGCTCAGCCTCCAGCTAGGTTTTCTCCTTTTCTCTGCTCTCCAGGCCCACCACTCAATGAGGTCCCCTCAGCCCCTGGTTAACCCCAACAAGGTCAGCCCAGCTTGCCTTCACCCTGTGTTCACAGGAGTGTCAGGCGAGTGGAAGGCAGCATCCAGCCCATGTCCAGACTGGATATCCCAAAGTGGGGATGGGGGCTATTTTCCTCTAGGATCATCCTCTCCTGTCTCTGAGAATGACCACTCACAGGAAGGCAAAAAACTCAAACAAATAGAAAACTCAGAAGTCAACACGCCCTGCCCACAGATCTGTGTTAAAATGTGTTTTAGGAAGGAGGACACCTCATTTCTCTTTAAACCTCCACCTAAACACCTCCCTGGTGTCACCCCTTGCATTGTGCCCCATTCTGCTCTTTTACTCCGACATCTCAGGCTGTGATGCTGCAGCAAACCATCTTCTTCTTCCTCGTTATCATGTCACAAGTATTCCTCACACCAGCAAAGTTTTTTCATCCTCAGACTTCCTGTTGGTGCAAACAGTAAATATTATCTTGGTCCCCAGAGTCTCTCCTTGGCACAGCCCTTCCCTGGTGCCTCCCCATTAACAAGGCCGTTTAGGGAATTTGTCCATGAGCGGGTTTTTAATCCATCTACTGCGCCCTCTTAATTCATCATAAAATAAGGTTTTAATCAAAATGTCTTGTGGCAATAAGTGAAACACTGGGGGGGAAATCAGTGGTGCTCTGCTGGCGCTGCTGCCTGTACCTGCCAGGCTCTGCTCCTGCACAAAAAGGCAGCGGGTCTGTGGTGCTGGGATGATGTGGGATACACAGCAGTTCCCCCCCCAGCTCTTTGACATGACCCCAGATGAACCTTCTGCTGTTTTGCTGAGCTCAGCATCTCTCCACTTGGTCTTTGCTTTTTGCACTGTTGCTTTTTCTTTCCATCCAGGTCCAGGGGAAAGTGGCTCTGCCTCCAGCACATGATTCAGGCCAGGCTCCAGGGTTTGAGCATGGCTCATTTTTCCATCATTTGTCCAAGTTAGCAGCTGGAGGACTTCACAGCAAGACCCTTCGGTAAGGGGCTGGTTTACCTGCACACAGGAACCTGCTCCGCTGCACCCACGCAGCTCCTGCAGCATCCCCCTCCCACTGCAGGGCTATGGGTCGCCTGCCTGCTGGCATCACCAGCCCCAAAGCAGGTGCCAGCAGGACTGCCAGGTACACAGGGCCCTGGGTGGAAGAATGTCAGCATGTGACAGTGTGATCATTTCCATGGCAACCATGTGTGACAGCGCAAGCACCGTCAGCTCCACGGTGTTGGTGCTGGCTCCCAGAGCTAGGGTCACCCATCGGTATGTTTCTTCTGGAGGGCACCAGCTCAGTGCAGGCACCCACTGCTGATGGTGGGATGCAGAGGGCTGTAACAAACCTAAACTCCACCTGGGCTAACCCACAGCCCATCCCTGACCACTGCTCTGCAAGAGTGGGCCAGAGCTCCGCCCATGCTCGGCTCAGCAGAAACAGTGAGTGTAGCCAGGGATCCCCTCACCCCAGAGTGAGGGTAGAAACCACTCAGGAACATGACAATACAGCAGGTGCTGCAGCTCTTCCACCAGAATGTGCCCCTGTCCCACAGGGCAAGGCAGCATCCTCATGTCTCCTGTGACCTTCCCCAAAATAGATGTATCGACATGCAGATACCAAGCAGAGCACCCCCACTCCTAGTGGAGCATCTGGGAGCCCAGCACCTCCCACTGTCCCCATACAGGCGATGCTTCAGCCCATGCTGTGCCCCAAGTGAGCACCCATGGGTTGGGGGCTGAGCACCCACGGGTCTGGGGCTGGCGCTGATCATGGCAGGAGTTGCATGGCCAGCTGGAGACGTGGTGGGGAGAGAGGGCAGGCGACCAGCACGTGAGTGCTCAGCCTTGCTTCCATCCCCAGCATGCCTGTTGCTCAGAGAGAGCTGCCAAGGAGAATGGAGTGGGCACTTAATCTCCCCCTATAAGTTTAATTAATGGGCTGCAGCGCTCATTCTGTGCTGCTGCCTTAATTGGTACAAGCTGCAAACGCTGTGGGGCCTGGAAAAAAACATTTGGAAATAAAAAATATATTAAGCAGGAAACAGATCAATGGCTCTTAATGAAGCTGATTCGGGGCTGCCTGTCGTCAAGGGGCTGGGGCTCACGAGACATCGCGGCCACCCAGGCTCCATGGCCCCAGCACCCACACTCATTAGTGCCAATGAGCAGCCCTCGGGACAGAAGCAGCAGCCCCGGTCCTGTCCACAGGAGAGTGGTCTTGGGCTGTAACCCCTCTGTGCAAGACCATGGGGCTCTTCCCCTTTGTTACTGGGGGAAGCTTGAGCCCCTTTCGCACAGCTGGAGAGCCTCACATGAACACAGCTGGGAGAGCCAGCTCTGCATAGCTGGAGATGCACCCCCAGGCACTGCAGAAAATCACCTCTGCACATCTACAGCCCCTGGCACAGCTGGTAGGGTCACCCCAGCACAGCTGGCAGGGTCACCCCAGCAGAGCTGGTCCATGTGGGGCTGTCCAGGGCCAGGCCCAAGAGCACATCCAGCCCCGTGGGGCCAGAGGGATGGCCGGGGGCTGTGGGCAGTGCCGCCCAGGTATTACAGTCATGGTTTAATCTGAGTTTCTCCCTTTACACAGGGCACGGGGGGGGGGGGCTGGGGCTGATTTGCAGGAGGGGGCTGGTGGAGCGGGGCTGTACTGCAGGCTGAAATTGCCTTGGCTGCGCACAGAACATTAGCTGTGCTTCCCAGCTATTTACACAGGGGAAAACAAAGTCATAACTCACCAAATAAATAATCTCACAGGCACGGTGCTCAGGGAACGGATGCTCCCCCTACTCGCACAGCCACCCCAGCTCAGAGCATCCTCTGCCATCCCCCCGGGGGCTGGCACCACTCCAGGTCACGCACTGGGGGGCAGAGGGGGCACCCAGAGAGCTG
>VYZX01020777.1:0-38426 GCA_013401335.1 Brachypteracias leptosomus | reverse complement strand
TGCAATCCTCCCCACTGGGGATAGAGAGGTGAGGGACCGGGGACTGGGTGTGAGCAGACATCCCAGCTCCTATGCAGAGTGGAGCAACCTCCAGTCCCTCCAGATCAATGGGGCAAGGGGAGTCCTGCACATGTCTGATATGCCAACACATACCCCAGGAGCACTCATCGTCCAGGGCCCAGGCCTGTGAGAACTATAAACGGCCCCACATGGGAGCAGGATGCTGTGTGAGAAGTGGGGACCTCAGCACCATCCATTTCACACAATATTTGGCATTTTGCTTCATCTACTTGACAGTCAGCTAACAAATTAGCACGGCGTGGTATCAATAGCTCCAGACTGCATAGATTAAAATCTGTTTAACCAATAGATCCCAAGAATAAAATAACAAATGAGGGCAACACAGCTGTGAGGTCTAGGACTCCACTGGGGCTTCAGCACAGCTGGGAGCAGAGCAAAATGTATTTGGGTGACATCCAAGGAGGCTCAGGTACCAAGTGACCAGGGGGAGAGCAGACACAAAATAGACCCCAGCACAGTCCAGTCCAGCTGTGAGCAGGGAGCGTGTGGGGACGAGCAGCCCCTCTGTGCCCCTCGGTGCCCGGCTCACTCATCCATGGGCCAGGGTCTGCAGGGACCTCTTTCATTTCCTGCTCCTAAACCCCAGCCCCACTAATGTGATTGCTAACAGCACGTGACCCCTAATGGGGAAAGTATTCTGCAGCCTGTCCCCCTGCCTGGGACAAATTGCAAATCTTGTTATGGGGTTGTGTCCAGATTTTCAACATGGTAATGGCTCCCCAGCTCAATTATGCCTTTGGCTCAGTCCCCTGATGGCCCCCAAGAAAGGGCTTAAGCAGCTGCACTCTGCTGTGCTCCTGGGGCAAGAGCAGAGGTGGGACGATGGGGGTTGTTCATGAGAGCCCCTTTATGATGCTCAGGGGACCCCAGAGCTGCCCTTCAGTGGTGTGGCTCCATATGGTTCCCTGTGACACCTGGCTGGGGATGAATGTGTGCCAGCCACACTGCACCACACATGCGCTGCTGCCTTGTGTGTCTGGCCCCTGTGCTAATCCCAGGGCTGGGCAGCAGCAGAAACCCAGCCCCACATTTATTTCCCTCCTGTCATGCAGGGGCACTCAGCCCCCACCAGGCTCAGACATGGCCGTGCTGCTCCTGGCCATGCATGGCTGCTCCTCACAGCGTCTAGTTAGAAAAAGAGAGAGAAAAAAAAACCTGAATAAATAATTTAAAACATGAAATCCTTTGCACCTCTTTAGTGCTATGCACTCGCAAAGCCCGGCATATCCATTAACTAATGAACCACATCAAACCTCACTCTCACTTTGCATCTTGCTGACCTCTCTGTCTGTACCAGGCTCTCCTAACTCGCTGTTCCTTCTGTCCCCAACCCTCTGCAGGCCCCCTGGCATGTCACCACAGCCTTTTCATGGCATGCAGCTCTGTAGTGGCAGCCCTGGCTGGGACAGGCAGCCCCAGTGCAGCACCAGGGTGCCCGTGGGCTCCCCATGACTGCCAAGGGCTGTGCCCCTCGCTGGTCCTATTGTCACTGGGATTACTGGGGAGACCTGTGGTGGAGGGACAGTGAGACTGTCACATTTCGGCTGTCATTACGCATTCATTAGTCAGTATCTTCTGCAAGCTTTGGAGCATGTTATGGAATTAAGACCACGTAAGTACAGGGATCATTTTCCTTCTCCCACCTGTGAAGGCAGCCACCCCGCAGCAGGGTGTGATCGCTGTTTGGCGACACGCAGCAATGTTACTCAGCAGCGGGAGAAGGATCCCACGTCCCTGAAAGATGACAGATGTGTAAGTGTAAATTACTTGGATCCAGAGTTTAACTGCAAAAGTGGGGGGCTGGGGTGTGGGGGTTGTGCTCAGCCCCCCCATGGGTACATGCTGCTCTTGGCTCTGCCCTCCCGGCTTGGGAGCCATCCCTGCTCCCAAGGGACACACACTCGTGTCACCAGCCACTCCTGCTCCTGGTGTCACAGCACCTCAAGGCAAAGCTTGAGGGTCCCAGCCCTGCTGTGGGCAGAGTGGCAGGAGCAGGCAGGGCTGGTGCTATAAGCAGCCGCCGATGCACATGCCCGCTGCCTGTGGGGTGGCAGAAGAAGTGGGGTTTAGTCCAAACAAAGTGGTGTTTTCAGAGGGCTGAAATTAATAACACAAACCCTAATTTTAAATTATATTAGGCTATCAATTACTCCCTGAGCGTCCAAGAGCTCTGCTGGCAACATCAAATTGCCAGCTGTGATAAATGGTTTTATTGGAGTTTCATAAGGTCTGAATTATTTGCAGATAGGAAATTTTCATAGATTAATTAAAATTTTGTAACAAGCTGGAGTGGTTTGCTGTGGTCCCCCTTGCTGCTGGCCCAGGGCAGGATTGGACTCTCCTGAAACATGTCCCCAGGATCTCCCCAGGGACCACCTCGCCCGTGTTGTGGGAGCATCGTGAGGAAAAATCCTCCATGTTTGGCAAATTGGTGGAGCCAATTATCAAAACCTGGGTGACTGGAAGATTGCAACGTGCTCAGCTTGATCCAGCACAGCTTCTTCACAGAAGCATCCAGCCTCATTTGTTATATTAGAGTTCCTCTAATACTTCAGTAAAGAGTGGGTAGAAGAAAAACCACTCAACATAGTTTATTCAGATTTTCAAAAGGCCTTTCGACAAGATCCAGCACAGGAGGTTACTATAGAAATTAAGTTGTCGTGGAGTGAGAGGCAAAGTATTGCCATGGATCAAAGGCTCACCAAGAGAGACAAAGCAGAGGAGGAATCAACGGGCAGTTGTCACCCCAGTGCAGGGCAGCCACGGGGGCTCACAGGCTCCGCTGCAGTCCTGCATCACTTAATGTATTTGTGGGGCATCTGGGGAGAAGGAGCAGCACTTTGAGAGACACAGTGTTAGAGGTATATCAGGCTGTCGGATGCATCAGGTGTGGAGCTGGTGTGCAGGTCACAGAAGAATCACGGGACCACGCTGTGGTAAGCATTCCTTGGGGGCTGCTCATGGGCAAACACAGCCTTGCACCTCAGCAGACCACCACAGCATTTCCTAGCTAATGAGCTGTGAGCCTGGGGGGACACAGCCCGCAGATGGGGGGGCAGGGAGAGCAGTGGAGGCTGTAGAGGTGGGCAGCAGGGACAGGGCTGCTGGGCAGCTGGGCAGACCACCCACATCTACATCCCTGTTGCTCAGCCTACGTCATGCTGCCGTGGTTATCCTACCAGGGATGTGGTTTGTGGCAGAGTCAGCCCTGCTGGACTCTGTCCCCCTGCCCTGGGGCTCCTGTGCAGGACATTGCCCCACTAGATGAGTGACATCCCTGCTCCTGTGTTGGCAGTGCCAGCAGGAGTGCCATGGGCACAGCAAGCCCGTCTGCACTTGCAGGCAGGGCACAGCAAAGCCCTAGTGCCATGGCCCATGCCTTTGGGGTACGGAGGAGCTCTCCCACACTGTCCACGGTGCAATGTGACCTCACGATGTGTCTCAGTGCATGGGTCTTGTATGGGGCCACTGGTGGGCGAAGCGGTGCCTGCCAGGCAGAGGTCTCCTGCTGAGGACACCCGGGGGGGTTGTGCAGCAGCGCCGGGGTCGGGAGCTCATGGGCAGCCCTCGCAGAGGCACAGGCGGGAGCGTGTGGAGCCAGCCACGTGCTCACGTATTCCCCGGGGCCCGGGGAGCCTTTGTTCTCTGGGCTCCAGGAGCTTCCGCCTCTCCTGCATCCGCCTCTGACTCCACACGCCGGGGAAGTTCCCTCCTTCATCTGGCAGCGCTGCCCGACCCAGTTTGCCGCTTTGCTGTCATTAGCCTCAGCAAGAGCCCTGCCAGTGCGGCTGCAGCTCCCTCCCTCCCACTAACAGGTAATTACCAGCTGAGAGGAGAGACAGCGTGATTACTGCACGGCTGGCGGCTTCCCCAGCACTGGAGCCCAGCTGCGGGGAGTGGCCCCAGCCCTGCCCAGGCTACCCCACATGCAGCTGTGGTCCCCATGGCTGCTCCTCCAGTGGGGGCTTGTGAGGCCTGTGGGGCTGCAGAGCTGTGGGGTCAGATGGTGGGTGCACATTGCAACATTGCCAGGGCCCCAGGCACAGAGCAATGAGCTCAGGCAGCTGCTGTGCAGGCCCAGCACACACCACCTTGCCCTGCCAGTACCAGCCCTGCCAGTACCTGAGAATGCCCCAGTCACAGGCACCAGGAACTGACTTCTTCCAGCTCCCAGGCTGTGGACAGGACACGCTTCCAGGACTAGTAAATTTGTGGGTCAAGGCTCAGCTTAGTGAGCAGGCAGGCTGGCAATGCCACATGGCCATGTAGTGCTGTCCTGTCCCTGGAGTCACCCTCTGCTCTGCCAGTGCCTGGAATGGTAGAGACTCAACACCCAGAGGTGCTGCCTGTGCCCACCTCTGGAGCAGAGCCACAGGCTCTTGGGCACAGGACACAGCTGTGCCTGCCTGCAGTGCGACAGCAAGGGGGACACATCTGAGGACTTCATAAGCCCTTGCTCCTCCATAGGGTTGTTTTGCATGCATGTCTCCTAGGTGCAAGAAACAAAGAGGGATTTACAGGCAAAAAGGTAAAGCCAAGAGTGCAAGACCATGATGGGTGACTCTGGAGGACAGGTGAGGTGTGCTCTGCAGTGTCCAGCCTGCCTGCCCATGCAGACACAAAGACAGTTTGGCTTTGGCCCATGGCTGCCCCATCCCGTGTTCCATATGCTATTACCATGTCCCCATCCCTGCAGGTGACCCTGCCCACCCAGGAGGGTGCAGGGCCAGCACTGGCGCCCAGCTCCCCACTCCTTCTCCCGACCCCAGGAACCTGTTCAGCTGGAAAGGGGCCCCATGGATGCCTGTGTGCAGATAAGGGCGGGAATGTAAACACCCTCCCGGCTCCGGCATCCCAGCTATCTGAAGTAGCAAGTGCCTCCAGAGCAAATTCCTCTCCCTCCGTCTCCCACATAACTGCGGGGCCCTCCTGCCCTGATCCATGGGGATGTGGCTGCCTCTCGCTGTCCTGCAGCCCCTCATTTTCACTCACCCCACACGTGTTCACCTCCTTTCCCTTCACCCCCACCCATCTCTGTGGCAGCTTGCCAGAGCACCCCACGTTGTCACCCCATCCTGCCTCCCCCCAGCCTTGGCAGAGGGTGGTGATGATCCCCCTTGCTCCAGCAGCCTCAGCCTCCTACTCAGACTGGTTTTGCTAGATGAAAAATCTCCACCACATAACCCTGCCAGTGGTCAAGGGGCATTTCTCACTGATTTTGGCATTTCTCGCAGATTTCGACAGTCAGAGCACAGCCATGCTGAGAAGAGGCTCAGAGGGTTGCAGGGAACCCTGCTATGGGGCACCCAGCATCACTGCCTGGTGCTTTGGCTGGTGTCAGAAAATAGAACTCTCCTTTCTGCTCTGAAATCCTTGAAGGCAGCTCCTGTCAGCCCCTTTTTGCTTCTCATGGGCTTGGGGGGACCGGGGAGTGGATGTTGCAGGGCTTTGGGAGCAACCACTGGTCCCTGCTTCTCCCTCCCTTGCATGGCTGTGGGCTCAGTGTCCCATCCATCCCCCTTGGCACCAGCTACAGCTGCTCACGCTGCAGCCTTGTGATCCCAAGCAGGTGCTGTTGCATAGCAGGGATTTGCTCTGTTGTGCTGGCAGCAGGCTGCAAACCAGCAATGCTGGCAGAGGCAAAACACACCTGGGGACTTTGCCTGTCAGAGCCCCAGGGAGCTGGAGAGGAGAAGGCACCCGAGGAGAAATGAGGCCATGGCAGCGTGAGGGGCTCAGCATGAGCTGGGAGGGCTCCAATCACAGCATCCCAAAATGCTGCATCTGCAGTGAGGGGTTCTGCCAGAGAACCTGTTGATATGGCAACCCTGCACAGGGGAGCGCCTGCCCCTGCGTCCTCTCTGCATCCCCTCCACGCCTAGCATCCCCTGCACCCAGCATCCCCCAGAGCCCCTGCACTGCACCAGCCAGTATGGTCCCTGGAGGCCATAGCTGGGCCAGGAAACTGGGGGTGGGTGATGAAATGCAGCCAGATGAAGCAAAATGCCACATGCAGCAGAAAAAGAACCCCAACATTCACACGCAACGCAGGGCTTTCAATTGCCGTTTGGGTAAGAGACCTCGACATCCTGGTGGGCTCCTGTCTGCAAAACCAGTGATGCTCAAAAAGGCAACGAGATGGATGGATGGTGGAAAGAAAACAAAAACCACTCTGGCAGCATATGCCGGTGCAGCAAAGCCATGGCCTGAGCAGTGCAACTAGTGCTGCCCTGGCTCAGCGAGGGACCAAGCACCATTCAGGTGAGGTGACCAGCTGTGGCCAAGTTTTTAGTAGAGAAGTTTCATAGCCTGGAAGGCTTCATTAGTATTCACCATGTCTCCCAAAACAAGGAGAGCACCTATATTAGATGTTTTGGCAGGTTTAAAATCAAGGAAATATTTTCTAATGACATACAGTTAAACTGTGGAGCTCATGGCCACTGGGTCTGGCAAGAGAAGAGGAAGGTCACTCCTCACCTGCCTTGTTTTTGCTCTTCTTCTATGTATCTGTGGGATTTGCAAGAGCAGACAGCACTGGCAGAGCCCACTGGCTTCACCCAGCCCTGTTTGGTGGCTTTCCAATCCACATTATTCCACGTGTCCATCAGTGGAATCAGCTTTGGAGCAGTCCTTTTACCAGAGCTTTACTCTGTTTGTCAGGAGATGGGCACCATTGAGAAGTGTCCCCTCCACCCCTCCTCCTCTGCTTGTTTTTGTAAAAGTGAGAATTTTCCTTGGTGAAAAGTCCTGCCATCCTGCACCACCAACATTTGGGGGTTCAGAGGAGGCTCAGGGCTCCACATGTCATCCATCACTACCATTTGGGAATATTCACAAGGTGTCAAAGAAATAGGTATCAAACATCACTGGGCACAGTGGGCATCAATTCACAGGCTGCTGGCACCGATGCTGGAGGAGTCTGGGGGTGCAGGCATAGGGGGACAGCCCGGTGACACTGCCAGCTCTCAGGGCTGGCTTTGGGAAAGGTGCACTGTGCACTCACCTGGGAGTTGCCGGTGGCAGCAAACTCCAGCTCTTTAAAATCAAACAGTGCTTAAAATTAGATCTCTTCACTGATGGCTGAAGTTTGATGGATGAGCAGCATTCCTCTGCATTTCCAAACAAATTTTTGGTGGCAGCTCTGCTGCTCCTCACCCTTACCTCAGGCGCTGGCCCCAGACATGGTGATGACCAAGCTGCCCTTGGGGACACATGGGACAGCCTGGCTGTGACCTTGGGGAAAGGTGAGTGCAGATAGCAAGCAAGGAATTGCTATAAGGTGTAATTAAATCAGACAAGTAACAATTCCTCACTGCATGGATCTGCGACGGGCTGCTTTAGAGCATGGTCAAATCCATCTCAAGAGCCACTGAGCCTTTAATCCCACCTGCTAATCCCCTACCTGAACCTTTCCCTTCATCTTCCAGGAACTTTGGTGCCTTATCTCCACAGGGTGGTCTCTTCAGAGGGATCCCCTGAAGTTTTGTGCCTCCAGCAGTCCCTTTTCTAAGTGCCAGAGCCAGTGATGACACTGCTGCACAGGTTCCTGTCTGGTGTGGGGGGACAGGGCTGCATGCCCAACCCCTGGGGCAGACCCAGCCTTGGCAGCGATGCTCAAGCTGCTGCTTTGTGATGCTCTGGGGTGTGTGTGCTGCCAAGGGTTTTATCTTCTCATGGGCTTTTTTCCTGCCTCACCGTGACCTGCTGTGCCCAATGTTACTCCCAACCCCACACATGTTTTAACAGCTTGGGAGCACTTGAGGAGCCACAGAGACACATCCCCCAAGTGTGGGGCTGCAAAGCCAGCATGCATGGTCAGTGGTGCTGCAGCATATTGCAGCCCTGGCACACAGGCCACTGGCCCATGCCGGAGGCCACAAAATGAGCAGTATGGTTGGTTGATGGACTTCAGCTTCGTTTTCCCCAGCTCTTCCCTGCCCTCCCGCACTGGGGCAGCTATGGAGAAGGTGGTTCACCCAAGAACTGTCCCAGAGATGAAGTTGTGCCCCTGTGCAGAGCCCTCTGTCCAGAGGCAGGATGTGGGGTGAGGCATGTGGGGATCAGAGGCTTGGCCATAGCCCATGGGAGGGGATGTGGCCACAGAGATGACCTTCAGGAGGGGTGGCAGTATCAGCCGCCAGCCCCGCTGCAGGAGGCTGAGCGAGGAGGCCATTAGGAGTCTCAGATGTCTGCGATGCCATTACACTTGTGATCCCTGTCTCTGCACCCGATTAATTATTAACAGGGTCTGTGTTGCTGTCGAGGGGGCACAGCCAGGCTAACCCGGCACCGTTGCTCTGTGCAGTGACTGCTGCCAGAAGTGATCTCCCACTGGAGCACGGCCCTTCCCGCAGCAGCCCCTGCTGCCTGCAGCACAGCAGTGAGGCAGCCCTCGGAGCAGGGAATCCCACAGCCCACGGAGGAGCTCTGCCACCAGCTAGGGACAAACACAATAACGCCTCTCTTTCCTCCCCTGCAGACTTTGTGCCTTTTTTCTCTTCTCCTTCTCTCCTCCTGGCTTTGCCATATGCAACAAGGAGTAAATAAAGAACATTGATGTAAAAACAAAACATGATCAAGGGAAAGGCTGGGAATCCTTTCCCTGGCATCTCCCTCACGCCAGCCCTGGGGTTCTGGGGCTCCCTGTACGTGTGGGTTGCAGGGTTGTGGGCTGCTTGGATGCTGCAGCCTAGAGGGTCCAGAGGCAGCCGGGAAAGCACCAGTGAGCCCAGCTTAGGGATGCTACTCAAGGCCAAGGTGGGGACTAGAGGGAGCGAGTGACCTGGACAGGCACAAGAGGTGACTCCAAGAAACACATTCAAAGCACTGTTTTGGTGGTTTCCCCAGCAGGTCTCATGCAAGCCCCAATTTGCCTTTCAGCTGTTGTTTGAGTGGCTGGGAGAAAAAGAAAAAAAGATTTCTGAATTTCAGTAAGAGCCCCCTTATCTCATTCTCCATTCTCTGCCCTCAAGCCTCCTTCCCGCAGTGATTTAGATGGTAATGGCCCCTTCAGCCCAGGGTTAAATGGGGAATTTGCACCGGTGCCCGGCTGCCGGCCTGCAGGGGCAGAGGATGGGGCCTCGGGGGTCTGCCCAGCCCCTGGCCAGGGCAAGGCTGCAGCAGGGAGCCAGGCAGTGAGGATCCATGCTGCTTGGTACGGGCGAAGGAGAGCTCTGGGCAATGGGGTGTGGGGTGCCCCAAGGCCCCATGCGCACCCGTGTGTGGGGGGTGCATGGGTGGCAGGAGCCTCCCTGTGGGCCTGGTTGGGCTTGGCACTCAGCACTGCTTCTCCCTGCTCTTGCCAGATGGTGACTGGTGCAGAAAGGCAGAAATGTTTAGTAGATATTTCTGTTCTGTATTTGGAATGAAGCAGGAGGATATATTCATCTCCAGATGATACTGTGGATGGAATATAAATCCTGCCATCTGTAACAATGGGGGATGTGAGGCATGATCTCCTCAAATTCAGCATTTGCAGATCATCCGGACAGCTGATGCTCAAAAGTCTAGAAGGAACTAGCTCAAGCCAATGCTACAGTTTAACAGATCTTAGAAAAACAGGCAAATTCCAAAATATTGGAGAAATGTTAGTGTAGTTGCAGTGTTCAGAAAAACTTAAAGGCACAGCTCAGAGATCTGCACATCAACTGGTCTGTTTATGGGGTTTTGTGGGGTCTTTTTTGGACAGACTTATAGGTCTGGGTGATAAAGGCAAGTGTACCAGTATTGCAAAATTGGATTTCCTCAAAGCATTTTGCTTATTAGTACATGACATTTGGATTAAAAACCTGACGCGATCGAAGCAATTATCAGGGCACACACTACTAGATGGACTAAAATCTCAGACAGATCTCACCATGTGGTGGTTACTGGGGAGACTTCAGAGGATGGAGGTGTCCTTAGCAGAGTCCCTCGGGAATCTGTTCCTGTTGCAACAGTATGTATGTTTTTATCCAGTGATCAACTTGATCATTAAAAAGCTGTGATGATGAAGTCTGTAGGTGATGCAATGACTGGTAGGGATGTTAATAATGAGCAGGCCAGGTTGCAGCTCTAGTATCTTCTAAACTGCCTAGTAAAATGGCCATAATCCAACTAAATACATTTTAATACAACTGCATGCAAGGGAAGGCATCTGGGAACAAAACCCACAGCCTTTATCTCCAGGATGGAGCTTGGAAAGCTGCAACTCAGAAGAAGGCTCAGGAATGATTGCAGGTAACTGCCGCTACATGAGCTCTCATTTCAACAGCACACTGAAAACAGCTAACACCTTCCCTGAATATATAATGGGAGAATATCAAACAAAAGTAGGGGAGCAATCTCGCCTTTGTTCACATTACTGTTGAAATGGATGTTATTGCTAACTTGGGTGTCCAGAATTAAAAAAGACACCAAAGTTCTGCAAGGGAAAGCCATACATACCATCCAGGCATCAGAAAACAAGCTCTGGTACAAGACTGGAACTGTATGAGCTGCTCAGCTTGCTGGAAAGAAGATTGAGAGATGCCCTGACCTCAGCAAGAAGAGTTCCTGACAGTTCAGCAGTCTCTGTCTCGCAGAGGAGCAACAAGATCTGAAGGCTGAAGCAGAAGTTAGAAAAATTCAGCTTAGAAAAAAGAGACAAGATCCTAGCAGGAGGGCAAGAGATGCTGGAAGAGCTGACTAGAATACAGCAAATTTACCAATTCCACAACAAATTTGTGTGTGTGAGATAGCTAAATCCTATTCTGGGGAGGCTCTGAGGCCCTGTTGTGCACAACCTCTTCTGCACCTAGGGGTGCTTCAGCTGCCCTGGGGACACCAGGACTGCCTGTGCTGGCCTTGAGATGTTCATGGCCTGTATGCCACAGGAGACAGGAGGTGGCCCAACACTGATTTTATTTCCCTCTCTCCCTCCTTTCCCAGGGTGGAGAGTCCAGGTCAGCAGGGCCAGGCAGCTGCTCAGTGCACCAGGGTCAAACTCTCTGCAGAGATGGTCTGGATGCTGAGCCCTTGCCTGGGGGACATGAGGCAGAGCCGCCAGCAAGGCCTCAGCATCCCAGACCACCTCCACAGGGCCTCCACCCCCATGGTGTCACCCAACACCAGGTACCTGCCTTGTGCTAAGCCCAAACCCTGTAGCAACACACCTTGTGCATGCCCCTACCCAAGCATCCTGCTCCTCTTTGGAAGATGGAAGTGTCTCATTTGGTGAAAAATTGCTGCAGATCAAAAGCACTGTTTACTTTCTTGGGTTGTTTGGGTTTTTTTAATTAAGAAAATATATCTATTTGGTTGAAATAAAAAGAGTTTGGAAGTTTGGTGTGTTACTTTCCCTGTCTCTTCTACCATCTCTTCCCGTTAGTTGTTCCTGCTCCGGAGTGGAGCAGAAGGATGGTGGGTGGGGACTGCCTTATGACTTTTCCCTTTCTATCTGGAACAGGGCCAAACTTCCTTAACTTTGGAAAAATGACAAGAGGAAAAAAAGAAGCACTAATTCTGGTGATCTGGAATAGCAGAATAAGAAAAACAAGGGTTTGGGATTTTTTCAAAGAAGCAAAAGAGGAAAGGGAAAGGAAAATTCATTAAGAAGAAGGTAGAGAGAATGTGGATGGACAAAAATGAGAGAGGGTGCACAGAGAGGCTCAGATTTTGGAAACTGAAACAAATTAAGGGAAAGCTTTCATTGGAACCAAGCAAAACAAGATTGAGATTTTTCATGAAGTTGCTTTTTCATTTGTCTCTATTTGAGCAACAGCTAGAGCCCCAGGGGGAGGCACACAGCATCACTTTGGGAAATGAGCTCATCCCTTTGCTAGAGAAATCTCCTGTAGAGCTCCTGCACCAGCAGCAAGAAGAGGGTCCAAGGGGTCCAGAGGAGGTGTTTCACCATGTTAGGGCTCTGCGTGAGGGTTTCTGAGTCTGCACAGGCAAGAAAATGAGTCTGTGTTGAGAATAGGCAACTTAGAGGGAGAATTAGTGAGGGAATAAGCAAAATATGTCAGAGCTGTCTCTGCATTGAGCCTGGAAACCAAGGGAATAGGCAGGAGGAATGAGAGGTTCTCATGCATGAAGATGGTTGTGATTTAGCTGGCATTGCAAAGGCCTGGTGGGAGGGTATGTGACTGAAATGCCAGTGGGGAACTGCACAGAGGCACTGTGGCAGGGGAACCATGGGAAGGAGTGCCAGGCTGCCAGCCCCCTGAGCAGGCATGCCAGAGAGGGGGAATTAGCAAAATCCTGGAGATGACAGCAAAGGCAGCCGCCACCATTGCAACCATGGAGCCCTTTCACACCAAGACGGTGCCTCAGTGCTGATCACAGGGATCATGGGAGGCTCTACCCTTGTTTAAAAGAAAAGCTCATTTTTATTCATAATTAATTGCAATGCAGATCAGCGGATGCACATCTGACGGGCTTAAACCTTAAAGCTCAAACATAGGATTGTTGAAAACTTAGTGACTCATTAATAACAGACAGGTTTGTATGGAGAACATCATTAAGTAAATGAGTTACAGAGAGCTGTGAGAAACTGCCATAACCTGAACCTCAGCCAGAGGCTTTTGGGGTGAAATTCAGCCTGGGCAGCAGGTCGGCTGCTGGGCTGTATGTGGCTCTTGCCTAAAGATGGGGGAATGAAAGGGCTGGCAGGGACCAGCAGGGCTCTAAATCCCTCTCTGCAGAATAAGGAGCTATTTACACTGCATCATTTCCAAAACAAAAAGCTAAAAACGAAGAAAAGAAAGGAGGAATAAGACATTTTCTGACAGGCGGGAGTTCCTGTTTGCTAAGTTTTGTTGGAAACACAAGGCAAAAATAATTTCATATTTAGTCAAATATGCCACAAATGAAGTAGAAAATAATTCTCTCTGGTAGAGGCAGAGTGGTGCCAGGGTGCCTTCTGGCAGAGAGGGCAGAGACAAGACTGCACGTGAAGTGAATGTCAGCAGAGCGCTGGCCAGAACTGGTGATTATGCCTGAAAAGACAGGCTTATGGAAGTGTCTTTGAAACTGGAGCCCCGGGTGCTGCTGCGCTGAACCAGCCCTGCCCTAAGCCATGGGTGCAGGCATGAGACGATGGGCATGGAGTGATGGGCACAGGGGCAAGGGGCTGCAGAGCAGGAGCGTCCCGAGACTCACCTCACCTGAGACTGGGGAAAGGCACAAATCACTTTGGAAATCATCATTTGAAAGCAATACAGGGTACTATAGTTAAAGGAATTACTCAGAAGCCTATTATAAAGACTGCTTTGCATTTAGGATATAAGAAAGAATAATAACACGTAACACCGTGTGTCTTTAAACAAGTACGAGGTAATATATTCTGAACAATTCTATCCAGATGCACCACTTGAGAACCTCTCCTAATTGTGAAATTAGAAATTTTTTTGCTGTAAATGCCACAGGATGACATATAGGGAGATATGTACCTTGTGCCACTCAACAGTCTTTGCGACAGTCAAGTTCCACATTAGTCCAAAGGCTGGTGCACAGAATGTCATTTACTTTAAAAAAAAAAATCAGCTGCAAAGTAGGAGAAACATTTGCTATAGCAGGCTTAACCTGGGAGGATTCTCAGATATCTGGCTGGGCTGAGGCTATCTGGAAAGGGAATACCACATTAAACGCCAAAGATCAGTTACTTCAATGATCTCTCCAAAACAGAAAAAAAAAATCCCACTTTTAAGGGGTAAAGCACCAATGTAACATAATACAGAAAATCTGGAAGTTATTGAAAGGATAAGAAATTTCAGATGGAGTTAATTTTGTATCTGTCATTGAAAATTCAGCTTAAGGAGGGAGATGCTTTTGTTTACATTATTTAAATGCAGCTGCAACACATGAACGCTGTTGTGTGAAACTGCCGTATGACAAGCTGGTTCCCAGCAAAAGAGAAAAAAAATCACTGTGAAATGAAGGGCATTTGCTTCAGCAAATAAACTGTGAAGAGACAAGCTTAAATCTAACTTCAACAAGATCTTTAATATGCTATTTGGATGTTGTAAGGGTATGAGAATGCCCTTTGATATTAGTCCTGCTTCTAAGATATTTCACACAGTAATTGCCCACATCTTTAAGGTAGAATGTATTGAAGCTGTGGTGATTACTATTTTAAATTGGGCAATGGTTCTAAAAAAGCAGAACCAAAGAGCCCGGCAAGAACTGCAGAGAGCAGAGAAGACACTTCAGAATGAACTTTAAAAGGTCAAAATTTGGTCTAGCAGAATTACCTGTACTGGCTCTGAGCTGAGCTATGATAGCTTTGTTGCCAATTTAGATAAAATAGAAGCAATAATTAGAATGTCTAGCCTCTAGGATATAAAGCGGATCTACGGAGATTTATGAAAACAATATACTATTTGGCAATATCTATTCCTAAATCTATGGCCAGTATTTCCTCAGGAGAGAAGTGCTGCAGTCTGAAATTGCCTGGCGTTACGCAAGCAGAGAAGCAAGCGCTGGAAAGGCTAAAGCCCTGGCGATGGAGACCCTTCAGACACACTCTGGGATCTCTGCCCGACACCTGCCCACTCTCTGCAGGCCCTGCCTGAAGGCAGTGGGTGGTGAACCCCAGGAAGCCATTCCTGGGCTTGTCTTGCGAAAGCCAGGCAGGCATTTGGTGCTGGAGTGGCTTGTCATCAGAGCCTTTATGGGGTCTTTCTCTTGCGCCCATTGGACAGATGTGGCATACACTAATGTAGTGCACCCTACAGGTCTGGACAAAAGCAGGGCACTGAGCTCTGTGGCAGACTCCTGGCCTCCCAAAACCTATGCTACGTGGGACATCAGCCTGTGCTAGCATGCTAAGTACAGACAAATACAAAACCACCAAGACTCTGGCAAAGAAGGAAGATGCTTTACAGAGCCTGTCTTGCACAAGCCCTGTCCTGCCAGTTCCACCACAGCAAAAAGGATTCAAATAGGCTGCAGACTATTCCTTCCTTAGGAAACCCCACAATTGCTTCAATCCAGGAGAGACAGATCTGCTGCGTGTCCCAGGGGAAGAGCCCTGCTCCAGTTCTGTGGGAGTGTGGGATACCCAAACTGGTCTGTTCCCTTCGGTGTCTATAACCACAGTAATATACAACTGCTGTTGTCAGCATCTAAATTTGGGCTACCAAGTACCATAAGTAAGCATGCCATACATAGGGGTTCTCTTAAAAGGCTCAGCTTCACGAAGTGCTAAGCACCAAGTCTTTCCCCAGCAAAACACATATGCAAGTGTTTTAAACAGCTTCAGAGTCCTGACATGCATATATTGGAGGTGTGGATGTGTCTGACGCTCTGCTGTATTTATGTCCCACTGCTCAGCATCTTGCAGAATTATGCCCATTCTGATCAAAAGGAAATAGTTAATAACATCAAGTTCCAGGCTGAATATCCTTTCCTAGTTACATGCAAATGCTCCTGTAGAAGAGTGAAGGCATCCACAGTTTTCACCATCACTTTGGTGGCAAGTGGTAACAAATGGAGATGGTGAGCTCCACAGGTCCCAAAGGCAGGGGGACATTACAAGTGCTCAGCAATTACTTGTTTTTTAGATCCTCCCTGGAGATGCTGCTGCACCTTCATCACTCCACTCAGTAGACAGAGCCTGTGGGTTGGTACCAGGTCCTTTGTCCTGTTCTCCTTTAGTTATAAGCATCTGACAGATAGTTCTGTCACCTGTGGGCAATGATGGTTGGGGTATGTTGTGCAGGGAGAATTGTGATGTGAGTTGTTGGTTGGTGAGCATAGTGATTCAAAGATAATCCACAGGTATAAAATGACAGACAAGAAATGCTAGGAAAGCATAAAAAACAGCATCAAAATTACAGAAGAATGTTAGGAAACAAGAAATATAAAAACAGTCCATATACATGGGCAGAACCATGACCTATTCACTTAATCTATTGAAAATGTGAACACACCAGATCCCCATGAAGGCGAACAGGTGCCAAAACAAGGTATGCCTGTAACAGTATATGCTTGAACTGTGTATTTAAACATCCTCCATGTGAACAGCTTTGCTCTAGACACACTGCAGTGTTTGTGCATTAATATTTTTATTTAAAAACAAGCACAGAAGGGCAAAGGAATGAGGGAATAAATCCAAGTCGTTCAGCAACTGAAGGTTGAGTTGGGCTGACTCCAGGGCAGTTTGGGTTGAAGAGAACTGCTCTCACCTACCTTCAGTAATGATAATGAAGAAATTGGAGATTCTTCCACAGGAAGCAGAGGATTTATGAAAGAGCAGCTGGAGAGGCCAAGAGCAAAGGATAAACACAGAGATGGTAAAAGAGTATCTGACAAAACTCAACCTACATATTGTAAATCTGCAGGTCCAGACACAGTGCGCCTGGGAATTTTAAAAGAAATCTCTGAAGACAGTCTTGAAAAATAATCTTCTCTTCATTGCAGGAGTTATCTGGGCCCTGGGAGAGTCCAAATGCACATCCCATTACAAAAAGAGATTGAGAAGATGAGGCAGGAATCTGCCACCCACCTGCCTGCAGCTCTCTGGCAGAAGACTTTCAAACTACTGGGGTTTTTTTCTCACCTCTGACTCCCTTTCCTGCTTCTCCTTGTTACAGAGCCTACAGCCTCTGCCCAGGGCTCCACAAAACTCCTGGGAGCTGGAGGCAGGCAGCCTGCCTGCAGTACTCATTGCTCACCTGCATACGCAGCCCTGCTTCAGTCCTTCCCGTACCTCAGGAGTGGGTATGTTTGCACTCCACCTTTGCTTTTGCACATGAAGACTTTTTTTCCAAAATCTGAAGGGAGCTGGATACCAGTGGGGAGAGAAAGCTAAGTCTACATCTTGTTTTCAAACTCCAGAACTTCATATAACCCACAGCCCTTGTAAGTGAATTCCCTGGAAAACAAGAATTTCAATAACATTTATTCTCAGGTAGCCTGCTGGGCAGCCGTGCATTCCTCTCCCTCACTGGGAAGCAGATGAGTTGCTCTCCTCCCCAGCTCTTTCTTGTTTTGGGGAAAAGACTAAGATGTGAGAGAACCGGTATGATTTGGGGAGCAAAAGTTTGGGGAATCAGCGGTAAAAAAGTTTCTTGAGGACAGGGAAACTCCCCTTCATCCAGGTCCTCCCAGTACACAACTCACACCAGGGATGAATCACAGAGCTTGTGAACCAAGCACACAAAGATGTGATAATGAGGAAGTCTATGTGGGATGCATCTTGAGCCTTACAAGCAGCTTGTGGTTTTGGGACCTCTGCAGTAATCAGAGCTGCTTTGCAATTAGTTGCTGCAAGGCACCCAACCGCACGCTCTCTTCAACCCAGAGGGACATTCAGCAGGTGTGGAGGTGGGACTGCACTGCCTCTAACTCCCTCCCTCCCTAGGTGTTACAACTAATTTTCTTCCCTTTTTGAACAGATCATCCTCATTATGCAGCCTGCTTCTCCATCTCCTGTATGGCCAGTCCTCTCAGAGTCATTCTTGGAGTGCTATAACTAAGTATTTTTAAAAACTGAATGAACATTCTATAGATTTAAAGAATTTGGTGTGAGCTAGAAATTGGATGATGAATCACAGACTCAGATAGTAACCATAAAAATGAAACTTCAAAATTGGGAACAATTTTTGTGATGTTACCACAGGAGACAGGACTAGCATTTGCGTTTAAAGTTTCATTAAACAGAGAACAAGGTAACACCGTTCATATCAGCATCACCAGTGGGCACCGAGCACAGCCTGGGATGCATCCCAATCCACCTGGGATCCTTACAGTTATGGGCTGAATGCAACAAGACCCTTTCTCTTTTCTGAGAGAAAGAGGAATAGCTCGAGTAGCTGGAAAGCACTGAGATCAAGGCTAAAGGGTGAGAGCCAAGCTAATACCATATAATTTTGCAGTTTAACAGCCCTGAACAGGGCTGAGGCGATTCAGCATGGAGGCCCAGGAAGAATGCTGTATGGCAGCTGCCATACGAGTGCCTGAGCTGGTGTCATGCCTTGGCAATGCCAGCAACGCTGCCAGCGTGGTCTCTCACCCCATTCTTTTGTCCCAACCACATCTGGGCCCCTACCAGCTGTGCACCAGCCCCAGGGACCATCCCCTCTCCCACCAGGCTCTTCTCTCCTGACAGGGAGAAAGACCATAGCAGCAGAGGTGCAGGCAGCATGTCATAATGCATGTCTGCTTGCCCGAATACAAGTTATTCCATGTTTAAAATTTGAAAAATGCCCCTCTATTTTGAGAAATATAGATAATAAGTAAGAATTAGAAACAATGCCAGGATTAAAGCACATGGTTATGAAAGACTGAAGGAATCAAGGTTTTTTAAATTAGCAGTGTGAAGAGTCAGAGGGGATGCAATCTTGCTCTATAAATACCTTCAAGGTAACAATATAAATGAAGGAAGGGAATTATTCATGGTCTCAGAAGATAGCAGGACAAGGAGTTTGAAGTTAAGGAGGAAAAGCTGAGGCTGGATGTAAGACACCCTCAGTAGTGAGCGTCCCTGGGTTGGGCACTTGGCTCCTTGTGGCACACGAAGCTGGAGCGATGCAGCAGGTGGAATGGCAGCAAGGAGCAGCCCATGAGCCTGCTCATCATGTGCTGCTAATTGCTGACAGATAAAAGTCAGAAGTTTGAAGCTCTGGCTTGCCAACAAAGTAACCCCCAGCAGAGCAGAGACATGCTATGAGCTGGAGAGTTTGTGTTTGCTGTGGTGAGAAGCTCTGCTGATTGCCCTGGACATGATCTGTCTCCCGTCCCATCCCAAGGCAGCAGTGGTGCAGGGCTCCACACTGCCATGGGACATGTAAGTTGGGTTAGTGTCTCATTTACACAGCAGCCTCTTCTTGGGGAGCTGCCAGGCGGGTGCTGGCCACGCAGGGCACCTGTCCACTCCATCTGGGGCAGAAAATTGCACAAATTGAGTGCTCCCTCAGTAAATTTGCAGATGACACAAAATTAAGCAGGAGTGTCGATCNGTGTGGCTGGAGAGCTGCCTGGCAGAAAAGGACCTGGGAGTGCTGGTGGACAGCCGGGTGAACATGAGCCAGCAGTGTGCCCAGGTGGCCAAGAAGGCCAATGGCATCCTGGCCTGTATCAGAAGAGGTGTGACCAGCAGGAGTAGAGAGGTGATCGTGCCCCTGTACTCAGCACTTGTGAGACTGCACCTTGAGCACTGTGTCCAGTTTTGGGTGCCATAGGATAAGAAGGACATTGAGGTGCTGGAGAGGGTGCAGAGAAGGGCAACAAAGCTGGTGAGAAGTCTGGAGAATATATCTTATGAGGAGTGCCTGAGGGAACTGGGACTGTTCAGCTTGGAGGAGGCTTAGACAAGAACTCATTGCTCTCTACAACCACCTAAAAGGAGGTTGTAGTGAGGCTGGCGTTGATCTCTTCTCCAAAGTAACATATGACAGGACAAGAGGTAATGGCCTTAAGTTGCACCAGGAGAGGTTTAGATTAGACATTAGGCAGAAGTTCTTTACTGAAAGAGTGGTCAGGCACTGGAACAGACTGCCCAGGGCGGTGGTGGAATCACCATCCCTGGAGGTGTTCAAAAAACGAGTAGATGTGGCACTTCAAGACATGATCTAGGGAACAGGGAGATGTTGGACAAAGGTTGGACTGGATGATCCTAGAGGTCCTTTCCAACCTAAATGATTCTATGATTCAAAGGCAGAAGAGAGATTCCAGCAAGACCTGCCAGGCATTGCCACCCATTCCTATGGCCATGTCAGGGCAGCTCCTTGGAGGGTTGGGTCCTACTACCACTTCCATAAACCCAGTAGGTGAGGACAAATCCAGTATCCAGCGCTGCCACACAGTGGTGAAGAGACATTTCATAAGGTAAAATCTGCAAAACTACCCCAGGGAGGATTTTTGGTTGGGGCCTGAGACAAACACTAGGATGACCTCAGGGGACACCTGGGCAGGTGCTGGCAAGAGCTTGAGGGCACAGGCCCAATTTAAAGCTCTCTGGTGACCAACTCAACTTTTCCTCGGTGGACACAATTCACTGCAAGGTGCTCCCAAAGACATGCTTTCCTTTCCACCATTGGTGTTGAGGACGTCACTCATTGTAGTAGTATCATTGTGGAAGACATTTTGGTATTACTAATTTAAGTTTCTTCCATTTGATTTCAGACCAGAATTCCTGTTTGTATCCTCGCACATCATTCAAACCAAACAGCCTCACACAGTGAGCACCATAGACTCATGGCTCAAGTTTGCCCTACTTTGTCCATGACTCTGAAAAGTGACACTGTACCAACACTACAGGCTCATATAGCAGGTTTTTAAATGTTGGTGCTCAAATATGCAGAAAGGTACTAGGGAGGACTCCTGAGAATTTCAGGTGTCAAATTTGCACCTCATTACAAAGCTCAGAGCCCTCCAGCAGGAACCTTGACCCTGCAGAAATTTACCTTAAAAACATGATCACTTGTGAATATATTCATCTTTGAAATGCTGAACAGGGATGGATGAAACACAGGGCTGCATTTCCCCATGGTCTCAATGACTCACCCCCAAAATACTTGGGGGGAAGTCTTTCTAGAGTGTCTGTCTAGAATGTGGCTTACCTACTGAGGTAGATCCTGCCCACTTTGCTGAGGTCCACTATCTTTTTTATTATTTATCTTTTTTCACTGTTGTCTACAACACCCTCAGCTTTGGGATGATCTGCATGCACACAGTATGCTATCAATACTCCATTGCAGATCATTACTATAGAAGTTAATTAATACTCCACCTAAGTATTAGGCCTTTGGCAACCTGCTGGAAACTCCGTAGAATCAGTGGGCTGTAGTTTACTGTTGCTCATCGTTCACCCCACTGGCATCCCACTTACCCCATTTCCCCAGTCTCAGTTAACTTCTGAGGTACAACAATAGCTGAGATTTAGTTGAGCCCATCATCCAACTGTTATGAAATTTGAACAGAAGGAATAATTATATCAAGGGAAATAATAAAGTTGTACATAATGGGTATTAATAAATTAAGCTTTGTATAGTATAACTATATAGGTACTATTATATATAATAATAAAGAGGCCATATCACAGTCAAGCACAGAGTCAATGGGATCTCCTGGCCAGCACTTGGGTACACTATTTCTACATCCCAGAGTTTCACCAGCTCTTTTGGCCTTAAGCCATGCTGGCAGCTCATTGCAAGTGATTCTCCACCAAGACCAGCGAGTCCTCCTCAGAGTCACCAAAGTCCTCATTCTGTATTTATAGCCATCCTCCTTTGGTTTTAGATAAATGAGTTTACTATTGTTCATGTTGAAACAAATACTGTTTGCCTGTTCCTGTGTTATATGCTGCAGTCTGGATTGCTTAGTAAATGACTCTTTGCTGTTCATCACCTGCGACGCCTGGAAGGGTGGCTGTGGAGTGACAACCACCGCTCCTGGCAGGCAGTGCAGCAGTTCATGCCAGTTGGAGGGACCTTCTTCCCCAAAGCAGGAAACTGGCAACATGAGCGCTCACTTTCCTCCTTCACCACCCACTTACCCTCAGCAGGCTGGCAAACACCATTTGCTGGGTTCCCTCGCTCTGTCACGGGCACACGGGTTTCTCAAGACATCTTTGAAGGAGTCTGGAAACAGAGGGTGAGTAGTGAGATGACACAGTCTGAAAATGTTATGAGATTATTCAGGTTACCAGAATGAAGCTAAACACAACTACAGCTGATTGCAAAGACTGGAGGGTGATCTCATAATATTGAGTTAGTGAGTTTTAAAATGGAATTCAGTGTTTATATCTGCACTGAGGAAAAAAGTAACCTTAAGTCTACATATAAAATTAAGGGGCCAAAATGAGCTATTAGAACTGTGAAAGGAGTTGTGGAGTCAATGTAGAAGGCTCCCTGGAAACACCACCTCACCACTCAGCATCAGTCTAAAAAGTAAATCTAAGATTAGGAATTATTCAGAAAAGAGTGAGGAGCAAAACACATGAAATCACTGTAGCGCTCTAAATCCACCTTACAGCCACGTCTTGAATATTGCACCCAGTACTGATTCCTTCTTTTTGTCAGCTTCCTTCCCTCCCTACTTCAAGATCATGCCAATGTACTGGGAGAGGTATGAAAGTTAATGCTATCAGTGTAGTCACCAGACATTTGGAAAACAAAGGCTGAACAGTGAAATGACATTTGTTGGCAGTAGTTACTCAAGGTTAAAGGACAAGAACTTACCATGAAGAGATTAGAAGGATCTTACAATTCAGAATGGCTGGACAACAAAATGTCATTAAAATCAATGTAGATACCTGCTAAGTGCTGTAATGAGAATACACAAATCTAATTTCAAGTACATGTGTTGATCTGAGTTGACTGTTACCACACAGAGAAAAGATTTTGAGGTTATCATAGAGGAATGCCTGGAAATGTCATCCCAATGTTCAGCAGAGATCAGAAAATTAAGTATAATAATTGAGGAAGGAATACAGACCAAACCACCACACAGCATCAGGTCAGTATAAAACCCACGCATTGTGGGTGCTGGGTGCAGCTCTGGTTTCCATTTGGAAAAGCAGAGAGCAGGAAGCAGAGTACCAAGGGCATTTCAAAACCTCAAGTACACAGGGATACAGGAATGGCTGAACAGAGGAGGACTCATAACCTGAACTGACACAACTGTGCTGGGTGTTTATAAGGTCCTGAACAGTTCAGAACAGCTGAACTGGGATTTTCTGTCCGATGCCTCTTTCAATACAAGAGGTTCGGGACATGACCAAAGTGACCAGATGGAGGTTCCACACCAAGCAGAGGAGATACCCCCTCAGAGGAGAAGCAAATGAGCTGAGGAACTTTGCTGCCAGAGAATGCTGAGCATGATGAAGGATCACAGTATTTAAGAAGCAATTTGAGTAGATTAATGAAAGAAAACTTTATCATAGTCTATAAATTGAAAAAAAAAAATGCTCACCTTTTCGGGTTTAGGAAAAGTTTGAGTTGTGACTGGTGGGATGAGAGAGAACTAGGAGACCAGGAAGGCACACACTAGTATCCCCTGCATGCTCCCTGCAGAATTTTGATGTGATGTCCCATAATGTTCTTGAGGTCTGTAAGGGCAGCAAGTTGTGGAATGACACCTGTGCAAGGGAAGATTAGAATTATGCATCCTGCAAAAGACAGAACTGAGGAGATGCCATAGAAGTCTATAAAATCAAAACTGATATAAAGAAAATGATCCAAGGTAAACTGCTGACTCTTTCTCACTATGCAGGAACTGGTAAACTCCCAGCTGAAATGGGTCACAGGTGTAAAAACAACAAAAGGAAGTATTTTTCTGCATGAGATATATATATATATATATATATAAATTGTGGAATTCATTGCTACAAGATATTGCAGAGTATAAATGGACTTAGAATGGGATTAGACAAATTCATGAAGGATAGGCACATTTGTGGCTATGAGACACAGCCCTGTGGTTGCAAATTTTCTTTCAGAAGCCGAGAAGTGCCGATGTGTTACAGCTCCAGCTAATTCCTCCCTGGCCCTAGTGGCTGCATACACGTTCTTAGCTTTCTATAGACTATATAACATTCTGCATACGTATTATAAAAAGTATTAAGTGTAAGCTTATGGTTTCTGGTATATTCTTAGCCCTTGATGGAGAATGTAAATGTTATTTTAGGACATACTGGGAAGGAGGCATGTTGCCAAGACAAGCCTTTGGTGCAGACTGTCTTCTTTCATCTAGTATGAGGGCTTCCGCATTCCAGTGTTTCCACAATTTTTGTGTCATCGACAAACTAATGATTAACAATTTAAATTTTCTTTTTTCTTCACTGCTAAAACTTTCAAAATGTACGTGGCCAGGAACTGATTGCTTCAGGCTCTTTAGTCACATCTCCTGTGAGCATTCCTCATTTATCACTACACTGCCAAACCTGTGTCAAAACTGTCAAGGAGCCACCCTCCGATTAATTTAATCCTTAACATGTTTGCTTGCATGTTTCTAATTTATTAAGGAGAATATTTGTTATTAGGCAATTAGAAGTCTAGCTGTAGATGGTATTAATAGACTAATACTTCTTTAAATTGAACTTGTCAGCTATTCAAAAATATATCAGATTAGCTTGGTATTTTCCATTAATTCAACAGGGATGAGTTATATTTGCCAGTTTTAATTCTTCACCAACATGCTGTATCAGCCATTTCATTCTTTGGCTGTGGCTAGTTGTCAAGATGAAGGGCCTATGACTGTGTATCTCCTTAAATCCTTGAACAATATTAGTTTTTTAACAGATCCATTAACTTTTCTTAGTTCCAAAACTTCTTGAAAACCAACAGTAGTCATCTGGACAGCTTCCTGGCTGGCTTCAACAAAATTCTCATATGCAAATTATCTAAGCTACTGATTTAAAAATGGTGCTATGTATTTGCCTTCCATGATCAATGACAGTTAATTATGTCTCACCATCATTTAACATGACAATGTCCTCCATCTTTTCCTCTGAAGACAGAGGATGATGATTTATAAAAAACTGTGCTTTTATAATTTCTAGTAATAGACCAATACTACTGTTAGAATTGTTTTCATTCCAAATAGACTTACCAAAAAAAAAGGTTTTAAAAATTAATCATGTTAGGCATAGCTTTCTAGTTCCATCCTGACTGATTCTCCTTTTAAAAAATGGTGAAGATTAGTCAGGATTTCAGGTCCATCTATGCTGTTTGGCTTGCGATTCTCTTCTGGCAACGAAAAATACTGCTCAGCTCAAACTGAAATGATAATTTGAAATAAATATGAAATGGAAGCAAGCATGCAAATGAGTCAGTACTGGTGAGAGCTTTCTCCCACTTCTGACCATGGCTCTGATTTTCAATTCCTCTCCAAAATTCTCCCTACCTTATTAAAACTTGACAACTGGTTTGGGGAAGGGTCAATTTAGTCATTGGAAGTTCACACAGAAGGGATACAACACATATCAAAGTGCATCCACACAGTGGGATGGAGGCAGATGGGCATGGCTAGAAGGTGCTGGAGGAGGTAAAGATGGACCATAGCTCTCTGAGGAGGTGGGAGTCAGGCACCAGCCACCCATCCCCAAATCCCCAACATGCAGTGCCATCCTTCGTGCTACGGAAAGGGAAAGCAGCTATTGTGACTGAAATACATCTTACATCTCAGTCACCCCCTTTAAGTTACTTATAATTGTCTTAACCAAATTCTGCTGGATCTTGAACCCTAGGTCAGATAACATTTTTAAGGCTTTCAGCAAATCCATCCTCCCACTTTGCATTTTGCCTGGGCATAAAAAAATCACAGACGTGTCATACAGCCTTCCATCATAAATTTTGCAAAGGCATAACAAATTGTATTAGAAGGAAACAACTCAGTCAGTTTAAGATGTTCTGTTTTCCAAAACACTTATGACCTAAAGATTTTAAAATTTCAGGTAACTTAAGTGTTCAAAAAATGGAGTTTATTAGCCTCTATGTAATACTAATGACAGATTTGGTTTTCCTTTCAGTTGTTAGTACATTAAATAACATTGATGTTTATCATCTGAAGATGGTCTCAGAAATGCTATCTATGAAATTAGTAGAAATTTTGCTATTGACTTCGAGGGGCCCAAGGTTTTACCTCTAGCAATTAGTGGTCATTCTACTGTATAACTTGGCTTCCCAAAGGTCTGCAGAGCTCAGCGTAATTACAACAGATTGTGTAATCAGCCTGGCAGGACGTGCAACCAGCAAGGAGAACCATGTCTCCCCTCACCACCTTTTTTTTTTTATTTTAAAATAAGATATTTCCCCAAAAGGGAAGCATAAATTTAGATAAATACATTTTCATTATAAATGTCTAAAATGCAAGCTAATGATTAGGATGAGTTACAGAAAAAGATTCAACAAAACATCATGTTTGAAAATATTTACATGTTCTATTTCATCTCTAATGAGGGAGAAGATGATGTGCAGTTAAGGCTGCCAGGCCATTCTCTAATATGACTGGCGTATTCTCTCTAAAAAGAGGGAAATAAGGGAGAGGGTGGGGGAGAGAGACAGGGACCGAGAGTAAGCCCTGTGAGTATAGGATGGAGCCAGCCTTAAATTAGAATTTCCTTTAGCTTTGCGAGTACTTTAGACAACCAGCATTATTTAGAAAGACATTGTCAAGGTCACCGAGCCCCAGACTCACTTCCCTTCTCCATTACCACTGTTTGCAAACTTGTTAGGATTCTTAATATTAGTTTGCCTGCCTCCCAAATACTCCAATTCCCTTATTTTAAACCAAACACATAACGGCCCCCTCAGTGTTTCTCTATGCCCAGGAGCCACAAGCCCCCCTGACACTGCACAGTGGAGCAAACCCTGAGCAGCATGTGTATGTGTAAGGGCAGTGGGTGCAGCCCGAACCTTCCACTGCCCAGGAGGTACAATACCTGAGGTCAGCATCCAGCACAAACCCAAAACCTGATTTTTCAGGAACAACCCCAGCAGGCTGAAATAGCTGTGCATTTGCTGGAATTCAGAAGCAACTCCAAAAAAAACCCCCAAAAAACAAACCCATGTGCACACGCACCAGGGGGTGGCGAGAAGAGGCTTGGGGAGGGAAGGGAAGCAGATGGGACATTTAATTCAGGGAACAAACTAATTTAAATCTTTCAAGGAGTTTGTTATTATTTCCAGAGTGTCAAGAATGCATTTTTTCTCTGCATATAAAATGCAACATCCCTGCTCAGAAAAGCTCTAAGAAAAAAATCCCAACAATCTAGAATAATGAGAAAAAGAAGTCCAGAATGTTTTGATGACATCCTTTAAGAATACAATTATTTATATATTTCACAGATTTATATAAATAATCATAAATGTGCAGTTGGTTAGGTCTCTTGGGTAAAGGCAAAAGCAGGCAGATTTATAAAATGGTTTTATGTGCCAGGGTGATTGTAATGGCTCCTTCTGTCAGGTAAACACATAATTAGGATGTTTTCAAATAAATGTATTATGCACATGATTGAAGCCAATCCAGGCTGCAGTATAAATATTATGCTTTTTTTCAAGTTATATAATTACATATCTACCCATGGAGCTTCTCATCTGATAGGCATCTATTTATGCAACATCACACTGTGGCTTTTCTACAGGTGCAATAGCAAATACTTGCTGAACATGCAGCCCGGCTGATTTTTAAACTGCAATATCTCAGCTTTCTCTCAAAATACCAATTTTGCCTCAGCCCCTTTTTGCCTAATTGCTTCCTAGATTTATTGTTTAATTAAAACCATTCTTGGGTTATACAAACAACAAATCCCATTAATGTGTGTTTTTTCCACATACAAATTATTTTCCAAGGGGTTATGTATCTTCAGCTTGGGAAAAGATTCCGTCCCTCTTGGCTGGGCTGTCACTGCCAAGCGCAGCCTCGTGGTCAAAGCTGTAAGTTGAAGTTTATGATGGCAGCGTGACAAAGCTGTGTCTATAGAGTCAAAGTGGCAATACTAAACGCCATTTGAAAGACTGATGCAGTCTTTAAGCTGATGCAGTAAAAACTCTTCTTTATAGCATTTTCATACAGAGTCTCACAGCATGTTGGGTCATGCACTAGGGAAACATAAATAAGATGCGAATGATGAGTTGGATGAGGATGAACCCTAAGAAGACCCTGAGGGACATCACCTCCATGGCAAGCCTTTCCTCAAAGCCTTCCTCACCTGGCAGGGTCTGCACGGATATATACAGGAAGAGACAGTGTGGGAAGACACCACAACAACTGCCTATGTGCTCTGTAGCATCATCCAAACCCCTCACTAATGAACTGATGTTTCTAGACATCCTTTCCTAGCCTGGATACCTACCTCCTGGCTTCAGAGTTGAGGTTTGAGCTCCAACCCTTGTTTCCCGAGTTTGGACAATACAGAAACCTCTGCTAAAATCCCTGCACCTTAAGAAAGTTCTAGCCAGACCCTCAAGTTTCAGCAGCATGACTGCCACTCAAGAAAAAAGTGTTCAGAAATAAGCTTGCATTTGGTTGTTTTTATAGAAGGAACACTGAAAAAATGGAAAGCTTTTCTGCAAGGAGCATATGCTGCAGTTCCTGGAACGAGAACCCAGCTCTTGGGAGGATTCTGGCTGTCTCCAGCCTTTCAATATTAAAGGGCTCTCTAGCAGATTAGAACAGCATAATAAAAGCTAATAAAGATGAAACTGGACAAATTCAGACTAGAAATTAAGATGCACATTTTTAATAGCAATAGAGTTAAACAGATTCCAAAGGGATGTGATGATTGCCTGAAGCCAGAGCCTGCTGAAGGCACAGCGGCGTTGCCAGCAGCCAGAGCAGGCTCACAGGTGGGATGGAGGATGGCTGGGAGGGGGCAGCTGGGCTTAGGGAAGCTCCATGCTGAAGCAGAAGGCTGAAGAGGGCAGTGGGATGGAGGGACACTATGAACAGCAGGCTGCAGGTGGGATGCAACCACCTGAAGGGAGGTTTCTAGGAGCAGAGCTGCCAAATTCTGTATCACTGTGACCTTTGCCTATTTCTTTCTCCATCCTCAGCTCATGCCCCTTGGGTGAGGGACCTTCCTACAGCCCAGCCTCTCCCAAGTGCTGCAGGTGTCCCCTTTTCCCCTATATCTCCGTGCTCACCTTCAAGTAGCTCCCTTCTCCCTCCTGTTCCCCTCCAGCATCTGTCAGTGCCTCCAGCCTGCTGCGGAAGGGAAGGCTCAGGCTCTACATCCTGATGGGGAATTGGGATAGAGGCTTGGTTAGGAAACAGGAGGAGAAGAGGGTATTTGTTGCCAGGGTTGGGATGGGGGGATTGCAACTGTTGCTACCGTGAGGGGCTGCCTCCCTGTTCAGAGACAGGAAAACCAGAGGGTGGAGATGAATTGCTCTCTGGCCCAGAGGTTCTCTCTCCTTTTGTCTCTCTGATGCAATGTATAAAAAGATGAAGTATATCCCCGATTCACCCCAGTGCTGGCTGTGCTGTGCTCCAATGGTAATGCAAAGCAGCTACCTGAATTTACAGCTGGTTTGCACAGCCAGCACAGAACATAGCAACCAAAGCACGCAGAGCTTTTGGTCCTATGGCTGGAAGTATTGATATATGTTTTAACCTAGGGAAACCTTTTAAATTCAAAATAGACACAAAGCAATACCCTTTACATTAGGCTATAATTTTACATATAATTTAGACCAGCATAAACTATCACTGCTGCAGAAAGAAATGTCAGTTGTTCAAGAGCAAAAGCACAAGGAAGTCCTGCCGTGGAAAGCAGCCCTGCCTTCCCACTGCCACGGCTCCTCAGCCAGCCCTTGCACACCTTCATCTTCTGCCCGTGCCAGCATACCCAAGGCTGCAAGGGAAAGTGCATCGAGATTAAAACTTGCCTCCTTTTCCAGATTGCTTTTAATCCAGACTGTCCCCTGATTTGATTTACACTGCAGCCACTTCTGTTAATGCAATGGAAAATGTGGTATCGGTATCAGGTAAGAATAAGATGATGTGGATGCTTCTTTTGGTGGCAGCACCAGCTTTTTCTGGATTCAACTGCCTGTGAAGGTCAGGTCTTAAAATACTGAGTGTGCCGGGCTATGCATGGAGATCCCCATCATCAGGAAAAATGAGGAAAGGCTTGTCTCTGTGGCAGCTCTGATCTGCCCCAGATGCTGGGGAGGACAACAGTAGATGGGAGAAAGACATGGAATAGAATGGGCTCATCTTCCTCCCAGTTGTCTGCAGCAAATCCACACCTGACCACAGCAACTGAAGCTGGCTTGTTTCCCCTTCATTGCAGCTTCATTTTTATCAGTTTTGATCGCTCTAAATCAACTCCTAAGACAGTATATGATGCTGTGGTGCACCACAGGAACACCCAAGGGAATGTATTTGTACAACTTTTTTACAGATCATTTTGTATATTATGAGAGTGAGATTTGGGTGGTGGTTTGATTTCTTGATCACCAAGATGAATTGTTTGTGAATTTTGGGTTGCTTACTCGCTTTTAAAAAATCATCTGGTTTATTACATCTCTCCTCCTGGACTTAGCTGTTCCTTTTCCACTCGGAACCAGATGGAGGTTAGAGAGAGCAGAAACTGTGTCCATCATTTAAATCAAATACCAATCTGATGATCACGCTACTTTCTTTCAATGTCTTTTCTAAAGTGGACTTCCTACTGTAATTAAAAATACAAAGTGTAAATGAGAGAGAAAAAAAATCACCTTCAAGAAGCTAGCTTCCTGATAATATCCCATGGAATGAGAAGCAAAAAAAAAAAAGGACTATAATTTTCCTGGTTTTGTGAACTTTGGGGTGGTATTTTGAACAGCATCAACAAAGATTTTTGGGAAACGGGAATAGGGAACTGTTCAAACAGTCTGAACAAAACAGGTGTCTGCCCAGATCAGACACCAGTGTGTCCTGCATCCTGCCATGACCAGCAGTGGTTGATGCAGACGAAGGTGTAAAAACTGATAGGACATGTGTGGATTGCTCTGTTCTCAGCACATTCTCAGCTTGACCTCTAATAGTTAAAGGCTGATTTGCACCTAAAAACAGAAGACAGAATACTGCTGGATGGTTTTAGTCATTAAATATGACAACACCAAATATTCTTGGTATCAGAAGAATGTAGTGCAGAGATAACATAAAAATTGTGAAAATCTTCAACGTGTCAGCAGAGCACATTGAAGGGATGAAAGAATGAAGATTGCGAGTGACACCCCCAGCCTCTCAGTTACAGGAAAATCTCACAAACTGAAACTTTACCCAAACAAAACAAAGACTCCAGCACAGTAGGCACAGCCCTCCTTCCTGGGAGAGAATGAGGAGAGAGAACAAATCATCCAAGCCTGACATGAGTCACATTGCTTCATGCATGACTGAAAGGTGCTCAGATACTACAGCCATGAGCCCAGACCAAGAACCTATATAAGGAAAATTTTGCAAGTGATGTGCTAAAGCTGTTAAAAAGACTTGCAGGTGGGAAAATGTGGGGTAGAGAAATATAAGCATGGGTGAGTTCAGTACCTCTGTTTTGAAGTTTGACTTGGAGGCAGTCTGAGCAAGGAAAGCTTGGAGATATGGAGAGGATGGCAGTCTCCAGGGCAGGGACTCAGCCCTGCAAGTGCTCAGCAGAGGAGTGCTTTGGGGTCTGTGTGTGCCTGTGTCCAGGAGAAAACAGGAGTGGGGAGAGTAGAAAGATATAGGCAAGCCCAGAGAGCTGCTGGGACAAAGATCTTTGGGAGGGAAAAGGCAGGTGAAGCTTGGTTTAGAGGAGGGCTGAGGAGGAATCCTTGCAGCTTTCCATAGGGGCCATGGTTCAGGCGAGAGACAGTCAGGAATGCCCAGCCAGCACGTTTCATTTGCTGAACACGCCTAACCCTTCAGCTTTGGAGAAAAGCCATCTCAAGGTGCTTTTAAAAACAAATCCAAACGCTACTCTGTAATATTTGCAGAGTAGCTATTGGAGATAACTCTCCCACCTTTTGGGGGGAGACTAGATGATCTTTCTTACTATGCTGAATGTTTCACATGTTGGACTATGTGAATGTTTCACAAGATGATCTAGATGATCTTTCAAGGTCCCTTCTCATCCCTAATGTTCTGTGAGTCTCTGAACAGCACTGTAGAAAGCCTTTATTCCCAAATTTTAACAAAATCTCTACCATGTTTATGAACTGTTCCTCACCCTGTTTAATGCTCTTAACCTTGCAGAGAGTCGTCTTCAAAGCTGAACACATTTTTCAGGAACAGGTTTCTACACCCATTGCTCTGAACACCTTAATGGGAATAGTGCTTAGAAAAGACACTGGTATTATTACCACAAAAGCAATTGTTATGCTGATGGGTTGCAGCTTTCTGCTAGAATCGTGATGGAAAGGTTAGTTAAATTTAAACAAAATTTATTTCCTGAAATTCTGAACCACTTTTAATAGGAAAAACTATGATCTCCTGATGTACAAAACAGCCCTTGCAGCTGATGTCTGAAGCCTGCACCTGTTATTCCAACAGAGGTGACCTCTGAAACAAGAAAGCCATTCTATATAAACACTGAGTTAAGTGACTTTCCCCATGTCTCCTCAAATAACACCCAAATATCTTTTCTTGTCAAAATCTTGCACTTGTCCCATAGTATACACAGTAAATCATGACAGCCAGTGACTTATTTGAAGGCCGGAGCCCAAAGCAAGAGGTGCTGCTGCTTAAAGAAGTTTAACCAGTCACCAGCCTCTAAAATATTGAGCTATAAAGTGCAAATCTATTTTTACAAAAGCAGTTTTAAATGATCTGTCAAGACAGCTGGTCCCTGCTGGGTTCTCTTTTTTTTTGGGGGGGGGGGGGGGGGGTGCTGGTAGAAGGAATGATTTAAAGGGAAAAAAATCATTAAGGGATCATTTCAGTTTACTTCTATAATACATGCATGTCCTGCAATACAGCAGCAAAATTCTGGGAAGCATTTAAGTCCTGTTCGAGTTTGAGATTAAGGAGCATATATCCCTCACTCAGGCCTCTTCCCAGGTACAAATCCTGCCCTGTGAGCGCTGCGAGGATTAGTCCTCCAGACTGGAGGAAGATCACTCTCCATGCTGGTACCCACCACTGCAAGAGTTCATCACACCATGGTCGTACTTTAAAACATTGCTGCCACCTTCCCCAGGACCATGGCATTCCCACTCTGTTCACATGGACCAGCCACTGCAACCTGGTCTCTGTGAAGAGTTCACGTGCTGAGCTTCACACCGAGAAAATTCAGTGTTGGCTGTAAGAATAAGAAGTACAGTTCAACATCAAAATTCTACTTCAGCCAAGTTCATGGCTGCCTGTTGCACTCCAGGCCAGCTCTGGCACTTGTAAATACTTCAACCAGGAGATCCCAGCTTTCACATAGCTAGCTGGGCAGACCTCAAACCTCTCCTCTGTGCCATTACTGTAGAAGACCAGAATGTCCAAATGCTTCTGCCTGACTTCTCTTCAGACCTCGGCTGCAGAGTGGAACTATAGTAACTGTGCTGTGCCCAAGGGCTCCTGCCACCCTTCCAAGGCCACTCTTGCTGTTTGCACACAAAAGGCTGAGATTATCGGATGTGGGTGCAATTTTTTATTCCCATCACTTTTTCAGGACTACAGCTTTCAAACACTGAGGTAAGTATATGGGACTCCCCCTTTACTGCACTTTGAAAATTTCAGATCTGATCTTCCAAGTTAAAAAGATAATTTAGTAAAGAGCAATTGTGTCAGCTCCTTTGGGGATATAAACATCAATCCAATATATTTGTCCTCTTTGCCTGTCATCTGTTGCAGAAGAGCCATGGTCAGGGTGATCCTTCTCCCAGTTAACACTTGCTGTCTCTGATCTCTGAACTACCTTTTTATCTTTGGTGCCTGTTGTCAGACGGTGCTGCTGAGCACAGAATTGAGGACAGAATCCATCCTGCAATCAGACTTGAAGTTGATGGTATCATCAAAGAAAAGCACAAGTTTTGTAATCCTACAAAATATTAAAAGCTGGTAAGAGGTGAAGGTCTCTGAGGGAAGAGCAGCCATTTGGACAGAATCATTTTTGGTGCTGGGGAAGAATATTTTGGAATACTTGCCTTGCTTTAATGTGAAACGTTCAGCATTACTTCATCTGCTACTTGATCATAAACTGAAAATTTGAGGTGGATTTTTATTGCAGAAAAAGGGTGTGGAAAAGTTTAGTCAGCATAAAAGTTTAACCTCACTAACAAGGTCTATAAATTTGCTGCAAGGATAAGGCAATGCCACTCCCTTTCCTGTCTCAATGCTAATAAGGGCAAGCACTTAATCAAAACCCACCCCTATACACACGAGCTGTGTTAGTGACATTCATCTCGCACTTACAACCCAAACTGAATTTTCAAAACAGAATTGTTTTTAAAGTCTCTGAACATAGTCTCTGGTATTTTCTTAACTGCTTCATGTCTTCTTTTAAAATGCTTTCTACATGTTCTGAAAACCAAATGTAAAATTAGGCAGGACTAAAAATTAATATGAAAAAAAGAAAGGATTGGGTTGAAATAAATTTCCAGAAGCTCTTCCTTTCACGGGTGTGAAAGCGAGGAGGGGAGCTCTCAGCCCCCAGATGGATTTTTCTGACAAGGCTGAAATCAACCAAGAGCTTTGATCCAGTATCAGGAACTGCTTCTCAATAGTTGTCAGGGAAAAAAAAACCTGCTTCCCCAGAGTAAGTCCAAAATCCCAGTCACTCTGCAAACCTGGGCCAGGCTGGTATTAATGCCACTGCCTGACTTGGATCCAAATGTAAATCTGTCCCTTCCTTCCTAGGTTGCCACAATCTAAAACCTTGTGCTTTGAATTTTCTGCCCCAGGTTGCTGTGCTCTGAAAGCTCATGCTTTGCATTTCCACAGGGCTATAAAAGCCCATGGGCATGGACTGGGCTTTGAGAACTGCTTGAGCTGACCTGTCCTCCAGCACATGGCACTGGGGCAGGTGGTGCCAGTGATCTCATTTCACTGCTCTGCCACCAGCTCCTATGTGACATTAGCTAAGTCAATTAGCTTCTGTGTGCATCTGGTTTTCATCTCTAAAAGGGGGACAGTAGTAATTTCCTACCTCACAGAAATCCTGTGAGGATAAATATATTAGCTTAGGAAGTGCTCAAATACTAGTCTGATTAGTGCTCCTCTCCATCTCTTTGACAGCCTGTATTTTGCAGCCTGGAAGCCTGTGGTCTGCCAAACCGTAAAGGATCGGAGCTGAAGACCACCAGAGCAACCATTGGACTGGCTGAGCGCAGATGTCATCGCAATGAAAGCCAGAAAAATACAGTTTTGCAGGGATCTGACAAGAATGGAAAGAAGTGCAGAAGACGCAAACTCTGGCAGAAAACACAGAGGGGAGCAGAGACCACTCCAGTGGTAAGATCACTGTATTTTGTGTATTGTTTGCTTTTACACATACATAATGAATTTAGTCTTTCCATTACCATTTAAATTGGGTTAGAATAAGACCATGAACTGATATTTCTGGGATGTGAGCACATGAAAACCGTGCTGCAAAGCATAATTACTCATCTGTAAGCTTGTTTTTCTGGACAAGCGATTGTGTTTTGGGAAGAGTCTTCCTTGAGCCAATTCCACCAGTAGTCCAGATTGGCTGGACTGGTCCTTAGCAGAAATGGGAGACCATTTCAATTTCAGTTGTGGTAAGTAGCATTCCCAGGGCCTTCCTCCATCACATTTTATTTAGTCTGGAGCAGAAAACTTCTCCCATAATAATACCCAAAATATATTTACACACCAGGAACACATTGTCAGGTGGTGCTTTTTTTGTTTGTTTGTTGGGTTTTTTTCTCCAATGAACTTACCTTTCTTGTTTAGTACAAGGAGATGAGGGTAAATAAACTATGAGAATTATTACTCATGTTTATGTACTTCGTAGGACCTCTAAGGCATCAATCAAGAGCAGAGCTTCACTGTGCTACGCACTATGCAAAGCCACAGCAAGAGGGCACATATCCTGACCAGAGCAGGTCAGGCAGCTGAGGGAAAACCACTTGTACAAACTTTCCAGAAAGGTACCTGAGGAACAGAAAACTTACAGGCCTTGGCCAGGAAACAGAAGCAAATTCCACTTTAGCATTGTGATGGCACTTTTATTACCAAACCGACTTTTATTTCTTCAATTGAGTATAAGCTGTAGTAAAACAAAAATAAGGGCAAATTGTTATCCTCACCTTAAAGATTCCCCAGTCCAGACAACTTAGTGCTGTGGATGAAGAAGCATCAGGGCTGTCTCTCCAAGGCTGCAGTTGCTTCAATTGGAGAAGAACAGAAATGGGCAACACAGATTGTTTTTATTATTATTTGGAGCAAAACAGAGTATTCTAATAATCCTATCTTACAAAGGAAATGAAAGAGTCTTGGGGGTAATATTGAAAAAATGGTGGGCAGTTAGAGTCATGGCCATATGGTCCTCAAGCTGTGCTGTCAAGTAGATCTACAGATGGAGATGTACTATCTCACATGAGCACCAAGTTGAGCATTGCACTAGGCACTTGTGAATCAGACCAGGAGACCTGGCAATACAATTGACAATAACTATAAAATCAGGTGAGAAAAAGTCATCAGCAAGAATACTCCCTCAAAAAAATAACCCCAACAGTTGGAGAAAGGACAATCTTCTGACAGGTTCTGCAGCTTACAGATTAAATCCAGGGCATTTAGCAAGTTTAGCAACACCTGAAATGAGATGGAAAGTTGTTCTGGCAAGTCTTAAAAAATTCAGAATCCCAGTCTTTTGATTTTATACCTAATTATTATGCTAAAGGAAAGCAAAACCCATCCCATAATATGTATATACCAGGTGGCTATCAAGTGGCACATATGACAAGACCATAGGTGTGTACTTTATTCTGAGAAGGATCAAAGGGAAGGAAGAGCTACCAGGAGCAATGACCTCCAAACCAGGTGCTGCAAACACACGTTGACACTTTGCTTTCCAAAAGGCTTACCACTGAGCAGGCTGGGGCCATGAGAGCTACCAAGGTGATACAATGGGGTACTATATATACACTGGTGGATCAGTCTCAGGGCTTTAGGACTCCTGTACATCTCCTTCCAGGACACAGCTCTGGTGATAACATGCCAGTGTATCCTCTGCTAAGCAAACCACTAATGTCTTTGCTTTGAGGAACAGTGTTCCCAGACAGGTAAAGGGGTGACAAACCAGCCACCCCATATTCGGTGAGCACAAAGCACTAGTGCTTACTGGGCTCATGCTATTCATAGCCTTCCAAGTTTTTACGTCATGAAGGCATGGAGCGCACTGGGGAATAATACGGAGTTTTGGGTGGTAGCTGTATGTGAAAACTCTTTGTTTCATGATTTAGATGATTAATGGCTTACGCCCATGGGACAATCATTTACCTGCAAGTCTTGGCTAGAAGCTCCAGGGCACCAAAAGTTTATGAGGCAGCTCCGTGTCAGTCACATGAATCCACATTTGTAAAGGTGTTTAAGAACCTGCACCTTTAGGTGTCAAAATATCTTAAAACTCTGACCTGTAAATTGGCCCAACATGTACACTCAAAGGTTCTTAAGCATCTGACAAGACCAGCAAAGGAGCAGTAACCCAAAAATCTTCCATTTTTCAAGTATACTTCAAAAACCTGCTGCTTCTACATAAAATGGACGGAGGGTGGGTTGACATGACGCACCTTAAACTTGCCAACATGGCTCCTGTGCACTTGCGGCTCTGTGAATCCCTGCTCTGGAGCAGGGATCTCCCAGCTTCCCTGTGGCACTCTGGAGCATCCTGAAGCAGATCCAAATTTTAACATGGAGAGCGGAGCCCACAGGCACTTTGGCAGTGCTGTGTGGCGCTCGGCCAGCATCACTTACTCTAAGCTCCGCGGCCTTGCTGTGTAACGCACAGAAGGGCTGTTTTGCAGCAACATTTAGAAAAATATCCCCAGAACCAAAGGCTTTCAGTGCCAGAGCTCTGTGCCGTGTGGCGAAGGCATAAGACCGCCTGTGGGTGCTCAGTTTAAGGCAGAGGTGAGTGATGCGTGAGGTACCGGGCACTGCACTCAGGAGTGTGAAGCCCAGAGCTCTTCAGAGTGCTTGAGGCAACCACGCTGGGGCAGAGCAAGAAGCTCTGCAAACTATTTGGCTCCTACCACCGGCCTGGCTGAACGGAGACGGGAGGACAACAGCAAAAGATCCTCAAAGGAACACAGGAGGAGAAATCCTGGAGACCACAGAGCGGAAAAGAGTTCCCAGGCCGTGGGAAATGCCGGAGTGACCCCGGCGCAGCTCGGGGAGAACGGCAGCAGGGCAAGACCGCGGCCGTGGTGCTGCCCGCGCTGACGCAACCCGGGCTCCTGGGAAGGGCTGGGCAGGGAGCCAGGGAGCACCGACACAATCGGTACAGTGACTCCAACTTAACCCTTCCACTGCATGAAAAACTCGCAGAAAATCCTGCTCGGCTGCTCCCTAGTTCGGGGCCCGGGCCAGGGAAGAAGGAAGGACCGGAGCCACCGCGGGGCCGAGGCAGCAGCGGGCTCGCCGACTGCGCGGGCTGCAACCACCCCGAGCAGCCGCGGCACCGCCAAGCCGGCCATCGACCGCAACAGGTCTCAGCGCGGCATTCACCCGCTGCTGCCACCGGCGGCAAGACCGCGGCGAGGGCTCCGCTCTTCCTCCCGACGGGCGCTCCTTGCACCTACCGGCTCCACCTCCCACCGGCGGACCCTGGGCCGGCTTGGGTCTGGCCGACACCCGACCGACCCAGCGACCCGCGACTGGGAGCAGAAAGAGCGGGCGCGAGCAAAGGCCGCCGTTCCGAGACTCGGCGGGGCCCTCGGGCGCTGCCCCTGTACCGGCGAGGAAGGGCGGAGGGTCTCCCGGCTGCCAGGCCAGCTTCTTCCGGCGGCGCCGCTCGAGCGCCCGCC
>VYZX01020775.1:5588-17797 GCA_013401335.1 Brachypteracias leptosomus | reverse complement strand
TGGAGAAGAGGGTGGCAAGGATGGAGAAAGGGGAAAAAGGAGGAGAGGAGGGTGGGAAGGATGGAGAAGGGGGAAAAAATGGAGAAGAAGGTGGGAAGGAGGGAGAAAAGGGGGGAAAAAATGGAGAAGAGGGTGGGAAGGATGGAGAAAAGGGGAAAAGATGGAGAAGAGGGTGGAAAAGGTGGAGAAGAGGGTGGGAAGGATGGAGAAAAGGGGGAAAAGATGGAGAAGACGGTGGAAAAGGTGGAGAAGAGGGTGGGACGATGGAGAAAAGAGGGGAACGATGGAGAAGAGGGTGGTAAGGATGGAGAAAGGGGTGGCAAGGATGGAGAAGAGAGTGGAAAAGATGGAGAAGAGAGTGGAAAGGATGGAGAAGATGGGAAGGGTGGAGAAGAAGGTGGGAAGGATGGAGAAAAGGGGGGAAAAGATGGAGAAGAGGGGGGAAAAGGTGGAGAAGAGGGTGGGACGATGGAGAAAAGAGGGGAAAGATGGAGAAGAAGGTGGGAAGGATGGAGAAAAGGGGGGAAAAGATGGAGAAGAGGGGGGAAAAGGTGGAGAAGAGGGTGGGACGATGGAGAAAAGAGGGGAAAGATGGAGAAGAAGGTGGCAAGGAGGGAAAAAGGGGAAAAAAGAATGGAGAAGAGGGTGGGAAAAGGACGGAGAAGGGTAGAAAAAGATAGAGAAGAAGCGGTACCTTTCCCCGGTGCAGTTTTCCTTCACCCCCAGGTCTCCTCACACCTCTTCTTGCCCCATCTCCCTCACTTCCCCAGCTGAGCCCTTGCTGGGCAGGGCAGCCCGGGCTGTGGGGGGGGGCTGTGGGAGGGTCGCTCCTCCCCGGCTGCAGTCCTGGTTTGGGTGGGGTATGGCCGGGGCTGCTCCTCCTTCCATTCACCAGCCAGGAAAACGCGGGCAGGCGGCGGGTACTACTCCAGCAGCTAAACAAAACCCAGCCCCCAGCCAGGCACTGCTCCTCTGGCTCCCAGACACATTTTCCAGCCAGGTTGGAGCCAGCCTTTTATTTAGATTTTAAAATTTTATTTTATTTATTTACTGCCCCGCTAATCCTTTGAATATTTTGAGATTGGAAGCACGAGCGGTTTCTATTCCCTCGGGTTTCCCTCCGAGCTCTCGTGCCAAAAGTCTCTGGTTTGTTTTGTGCAGTGCTGGTTGTTTGTTTTTTTGGGTTGTGTGCAGTTGGGTTTTTGTTGTTGTTGTTGTCTAGTTTTTTGTTTTCCCTTCGGGCTCTGACTCTGGCTCAGATCCTGCCCTTGGCTTTGCAGGAGGGGGATGAGTCGGTGCAGGTACCATACGGAGTCCTGCTGGGTCACAGGCTGCTCCTTTCTCCCCCGGTGGCTTTTACTCACTCCTTGAGAAGGAGACTGAGACAGTTACATGGAGTACAGTTGATATTTTAGCTCTTATTTCCTCTTCCAAGCCAGGGCTGGTTTCTTGGGCTGGGTTTTTTTCCTGCTGAAGTGCAGAAGATGCTGTTTGAGAGGCGAGTGTCCTTCAGTTGGCTGGAAATGTGATTTCTCAGAGTGCCTTTCTTGTCTGGAGGGCAAAACCAAGGGTTTGCCTGGCTTCTGGTTGGGGAAGAAATGTGAGAATTTGGTTAAACTATCCAGGCAGAGTGTGTGTGGGGGTGTTTAAGATTAAAAGAGGAGGTGCTGCTGCATCTGCAGGAAAAGTTATTTAGAAAGAGGGGGGAAAAGGTTTTGCTGGGGAAAGAAATTGGGGGGTGACGCCAAATGGGAGAGGGGACCAAAGCTTGGATACACCAGAGGGAGATGCTCCTAAGAGAAGCTTAAAACAAAGGGATTGATTAATTAAAGCCTAATAATATAAAAATAAGGAGGAATAAAGCCTGTCCTGTGATCTGCACCTCCTGCAACCAGCCCCATTTGCGCCACGCGCAGCCTGGCACCCACACGCTATTAAAAAAACCCCCTCCTCATAATAAAAATAATTCCTGGCAGCCCTTTGAATCTTGCCAAGTTTAATACTCTGTGTTGTTGCTCCCCTGCAGCCTCTCGTTGGCCATCCCCCTCACTAGCAGAAGACCTGCAGCCTGAAATCTGGATAGCCCAGGAGCTGCGGCGCATCGGGGACGAGTTCAATGCCTCCTATTGCCCCAGAAGGGTAACTTTCATCTTTTCTCTCCTTTTTTTTTTTTTTCTTCTCTTGTCTTTTTTTTTTGTTGTTGTTGTTGTTGTTTCTACTTTCCATTTCTTTTACGCACGGTCTCTAGAAGGGAGAAGCTTAATCATCTCTGGAAACTGGTTCTGCGGTGGCTGTTTCGTTCAGTCAGATGTAGAGGAGGATGCGCGCGGGTGGTTTGTGCTCCCCTGGACGTAGGGGAGAGAAATCAAGTGAAAATCACCCCAAATAACCTTCAGATGATCAGCGGAGGCTTTGGGGGTGGAGTTTGTGGGGTCTTCAGACCCAGGGGCGGTCGAGCTGGGGCTGGATTGAGGCTGGACCTGATTACAGTGAGGAGGAAGCCTCAAGAAGTTGAGAGGCGGAGAAAGTTTGGGTGCGTTGAGGTATTTTTGGGGTGCTGTTGGGAAGAGCTGCCCTGGAAGTGTTTGACAGGAGTCAGGGGCTATCAGTGAGGGGTTTTTCAGGGGAATTCCGCAGGGATTGAGCAGAGCAGGTTCCTGCACCCAGCTCCTGGGAACGGTGTGTGTGGAGGTTGATTCTGCCTCAAGAACAGGGAGGGGGGGGGACGTGGTCTGAGAACTTTATTTTTCTTACAAAGCCTCTGTCAGCACCGTTGTGAAACCCACATAAACTCTCTCACCTTCCAGTGTTGCAACAAAAATAGGTGGTACTGAGGCAGAAAAAAAAAACCCCAACCAACCCAAAGCAAGCCAGGCTGGAGAGATGGAGTCAGAGGAGCTCTCAGGAGGGTGACTTGCCTGCTGAGTGTTCTCTGCGTGTTCCTGCTTGTGCTTTCTGCTCCACATCTTGCCCTTCTGCTCAGCTGTGGGAAGAGGAGTCAGGAGCACGTCAGGCAGTGGTGGTGCTGGTGCAATCCTGGATCTTTATCCCTCCTTGCTGGCCTCCCAGTCACTCCTGCAGCCTCTTCCCTCCCGGGCTCCCTGTGGTGGGTGGGTGTCTCTGGGCAGGGGCTCTCTCCTCGAGTGGGTGCTGAGCTGCTTCTGCATCCTCTTGCTGGAGATTCTCCATCAGCTCCATTTTCTTCCCAAACATTCTGGCTTTCCTCACCTGCAACAAATTGGGTGTAAGCTGCGTTTCCTCTTGGACACACATCTTCAGGCCTTCCTCCACCTGGGCTGGTGCCTCATGGTGTGAGATACCTGCTTTTTTTTTGTGGTTTAAAGGGCATCTTTTCAGTGGAAGGTGGGGGCTGAACTAATCCTGCTGGTGTTTAGGAAGCTGTAGCAGTGAGGGTTGGAAAAACTGTTGATCCCACCTCCTTGCTGGCTCCTGGAGGGGTCTCCAAGCCCTGGAGATGTGGTGCTGAGGGCCAGGGGTTAGTGGTGCCCTGGCAGGGCTGGGGCAATGGTTGGACTTGATCTTCAAGGTCCTTTCCAAGCAGGATGATCCTCTGTTAGATGGCATGGCAGAGGCTGTCATGCGTGTCCCTAAAACCACCTCGTCCCTGCCTTCCTTAGCACCTGATGAAATCTCACTTGGTCCTCCCAGGGAAAAAAAGAAAAAAAGATTTCAGAACTCTTGCTGCGGAATTATTGGTTGCTGCTTCATGGAAAGGTGGTTTTTTTTCCTCCTGCCAGGGGTCTGGCTGCTCTGGAGGAGCAGAGCTGGAGGCCGTGGGCAGGAGGGGTGGGTAGGAACCTCTCCCTGCTCGCTGGGGTTTGCCCTTTAAGGCTGAGGTTAGAAATGGGGAACTAAGAGCTCTGCCAACAGCGGCACTGGCCGGGCAGGTCGGGGCTGTCGGACGGGTCGGGGCCACTGCTCCCCACCAGTTCCTCCCCCCTGCACACCCCAGGGTCCGTCCCGGGGGGATCAGGGAGCTCTCCACCCACCCCCTCTGTGTCCTGGCCAAGCTCTTGAGTGGAGATGACCACAGGACCCTCTGGCCACACAAGATCAGCTCCACACGGAGGCTTTTGCCAGCAGAGGGGGCATCACTGCCTGCAGGGCTGGACAAAATCTTATTTCTCCTCCTGGTTTTGGATCGTTAACAGTTTCTAAAGACAGCCTCATTCTGCCATCCTTCCCCAAGCCTTTTGGGGTCTTGGTGTTGATTTTCCCCTCTCTGGTGCTTGTGGGGGCAGTGTCCTCCTCCTGGGTGGGTCAGTCCCAGCCCTGGGGGATCCCCAGGGTGGGAGGTTGGGGTGCCCAGGCAGAGGGTGCTGGAGCATCACAGCAGGACCCACCCCCACGGTGGGGAGGGCACTTTGCATAGGAGTGTAAACAGCACCACTGCTCCTCTGGGGCATGCACAGGCACGATTCTTACTGCACCAAATATAACCCAAACCAGGTCACTTTGGGATGGGAGAGAGGAAAGGGGGGGGAGGCAACCTCTGGGCTGCTCTTTCACCATAGAAAAAAAGGCTTAAAAATAAGCAATTGTTGCTTTTCCTGCTGCCTTGCTTCAGGGAGGGGCATTTTGCTGCTTTTTGTGAATGAGGTGGGGTAGGCTGAGCTCAGATGCTCTCCCCGCTGGGAGGTTATTTCTTTTTTATTATTATTTAATACTGATTTTTTTCCCCATGGTTTTTCAACCCCTTCAGCTGCTCCTCTGACAATTTCAGAGCCTCCCCAGCAGCATCTGTGCCCAGGTGCCACCCCCGTTGAGCAGCCACCTTCAACGTAGGCTGGGAACTACTCTAATATTACATAAACATTATAATATTTCCACTATTCTAATGTTTGAATATTATCATAGGATGTTTGAGGCTGGAAGGGACCTCCAGAGGTCGTCTACACAAGCAGGGACATCTCGACCTGCTCAGAGCCCCATCCAGCCTGACCTTGAGGGACTCCAGGGATGGGGCCTCCCCCCCCTCTCTGGGCAGCCCCTTCCACTGACCTGTCCCCCTCATGTTAAACAACTTTTTTCCCTACTATCCAGCCTAAATCTCTCCTTTCCCAGCTTATTTGTTGAAGGAGGACACAGAAAATTGTGAGTTTGTTGTAATTCTCTGTAAAATCGTTGATTTTGCACCTCAGACGTACCCTGGGCGGGCTGGGAACGGAGTCCCTGGGTTCTTGGGGATTCTTTAATTGGGGGTTCTCTCATCTGCTGTTGGTTTTTCCCCTCTCCTCTCCCACCCCAGGGCTTCTTGGACCACCAGGCAGGGCCCCCTCAGGTGGTCATCCTGCGGCTCCTGCGCCACATCGTCCGGCTCATCTGGAGGATGCAGTGACTGCCCCAGCAGCCCTGGGCTGGGACACCCCGCAGAGGATGGACACACGGACAGATGGACACACGTGGACCTCTCAGATGAGGGTGGACACCCCCCCACCCCTGCTGGGACCCCCCTCCCCGCAGGGTTTTGTCCCAGGGTGGCGTTTGCTGCGTTTTTCCTCTCAGCTCTTTGGTCAGTTCTTCGTTGTTTCCCAAGAGGAAACCTCCAGCAGCGATGGAATCACCATTTTTGGGGTGTTTTGGTCCTTTCTGGAGGCTCCTCTGGGATGAACCCTGCAGTGGGGAAGAGGAAGAGCCTGAGCCAGCTGCTGGGCAGAGCCTCCTTCATCTTCCTCACCGAGAGACTCCGGAGCCCTCCCCTCTGCCACGGGGGGATCTCAATCAGCACTTCTACCTGTAAATACCTGATGCCACCCCATAATACCCCTCATTAGGGTACCCTACACCCTAATGCAACCCCCCAGTCTTCATTTGCATTATGCAAATAGCCTATTTCCTGCTGACTGAGTNACTCTGAATTTCAAGACTCACCCGTCAGGCTCCCAAGGTCCAAATCATCACAACCAACCAAAAAAAAATCCACCAGGTTGCCTTTTTTTTTTTGGTTTTTTTGGAGGAATTTCTTTCTCTCCAAGGTGTGGAAATGCTTCTGTATGGTATGATATAAATATATCTATGATTCTGGGTGATTAAATCAGCAATAAGAGGCTCTGGGAGCAGGTGGGAGCCGTTCCCAGCACACTTGCAGCTTTGCACCCACAGATGTTCTCTTCAGGACCTGGCTTGGACCTCAAGGTCCCCCAGGAGGGGTTTGAAGGAGCTGGATGTTGGTTATTTTTAATTCCCTGGGGTCTTCTCAGGCAGCAGGACAGGGCCCAGCAACGCGAAGACCCCGTGGGGATGCAGCTGGAAGAGGTGCTGGAAGACCTGCAGCCCAGGGACGGATCCATCCCCCTCCACCCACATCTCCTAGCGACCTTGGTGCCACCCCAGGACATCTCCCCTTCCACCTGGAGCCCCCCCAGCCTGGTGGAGGAGCCCCCAAGGGCTTGCTGGAAGAAGATCCATCACCTCATTGTCTCCGGTTCATCTCATGGCCAGGTGGTTGCCCCCCAGAGGGTGATTCTGGGGGGGTGGCTGCTCTGGCCACCCCCATATCTATGCACAAACCTCCTCCTCTCTGCCTCTGGCTGGGGCCAGGTGGGCCTCCAAACCCCCTTCCCGACACCACGGCTTCACCTCCGGTCCCACCAGCACCCCAGGAACAAGCGAAATGAGAAGGACCCAGACCAAACTCAAGGCCAAGATGATGGTTTCTGCCAGAAGCTCTTGAGTTCCATGAGTGATGGTTGGTGTTCTCAACCGTGGACAACCTCCAGCTTGACCTCTGTGCCCTGGCTGCCTGTGGACAAGGAGCTGGGTGGTGTGCACCTCCCCTCGCCCTCTCTGGAGGGTTCTGGAGAGACTCGCCATTGAAATTTTAAGTCTTTTTAGATATCTCTGGGTTTTTTTGGACCTGCAAGACGAGCACGGGTGGCCTGGGCTGCAGGAGAAGGGGGTGTCTTGGAGAGGGTGTGAAAGGAACCTTGGCACGGGGGGAGATCAAGCAGGTCAACAGCAGGTGAGTTTGGTCTCAGCAGGTTCCTGCTCCTCACCCCTTTGGGTTTGGGCTCCTCACCCCCTTGGGTTTGGGCTCCTCACCCCCTTGGGTTTGGGCTCCTCACCCCTTTGGGGTTTGGGCTCCTCACCCCCTTGGGTTTGGGCTCCTCATCCCCTTGGGTTTGGGCTCCTCAACCCTTTGGGTTTTGGGGTTTGGGCTCCTCATCCCCTTGGTTTGTCTCCCTGGAGCCTCACCCATCATTTTTCTCCTGTAGGGTTGCTCCAGGGAAGCTGCCACCACAGATTCCCCATGGGAACCTCTGTGGAACTTCATGGCTGTTAATAAAATAATATCAAAAATTGCATATATCAAAAATTAGGCAGCAGAGAGAAACCAAACGAGGTTGTTTTGTTGAGTTTTGACGGTGCTTTCGGGTCTCAGCAGCCTTAGGGCACCCCAGAATGTGTCCCATGAAGTACACCAAAGAACCACCGAGCACTTTACCCCATCCCCAACTGCCCCAGCCAATGGTGAGGACAGAAATAATTGTCATTTCAAGGTGAAAAATCACAGTATTGGCACCATCTGCTTGGGGCTCCTCCCCAGGAGCTGCTCCCAGCCACATGTAGCAGAGGAAAATGAGATTTTTACTCCCCGTAGGGTTGTTTTAGAGGGGGGGGGGAAACCCTCCAGAAGAAAGTCTTTTAAATAGAGAAATTAATGTTTTTAAATAAATTACACTCATTTTAGCCACCCGGGCTGATCTCTCTGGGTCTTTTCCAGCCTAACCTGTGCTCTCTGCTCCTCGGTGGCAGGGAAACCAGATTCCTCCCTGGCTTCTCCCCACCCTCCCTGATGCATTAATGCTTCTGTAAATACCCGAATATTTATTAGAGTAGTTCTTTCCTCATCTGAGCCAAATATCTGCGTGCAATGTAGCCCCTCTCCTTGCTCTCCTGGAAGTTTTGTGCAGCTTAGAAAGAAGGAAACCCACAAAAAATTAGGAAGAAACCCCCCGGAATTCCTCATTTCCCGACCTTTTCTAGAGTTGGTAAATACTGTAGACCCTCGATGTAATTAATGCACTCTACTGTCCCGTCATGCTGTAAGGTGTAGAAAGGTTGTATATTTATTTTCTGCTTATTTAAAGTTCCTCTAAAGGGTATTTTGGATCCTCCTTGTTGTCCCCCTGCACTCTCTCTCAGCTCTCACCACCCTCACGACTTTTATATTTGGTTTTTCCTCCTCCAAGTGCCTAAATTGCAGCTTTCCAGGAAGTGCTGGAGGCACCTCAGAGCAGGAGCAGGTGGGAGTTGAGCTCCTCCACCCCTTGGGGCTCCTCGGTGGCCCTTGGAAGCCACCTCAGCTCAGTCACTAACTCTTCCCCCCGGACCCAGCGTATGTAGCAGATTTTCCACTGCAATTTCCCTGCCTCTCCTTGTGTTTTGCACTGATGACTTTTGTTTTTATGGACAGGGTAATTGCCACTTGTACTCGTGCAATACTGCTGTAAATAAGTGCAGATCTTGGGTTTTGTTGGGGTTTTGGGGGTTTTTGTAAGATCTTTTATGTCCTTAATATGAGTTTTATATGAATAAAAAACTTTCGACTCTTCGGCCTGGCTGCTGGGTTCTTTGGGGTCCCTGTAAAAGGGGGATTTTTGATGCTTTGTCGCGGATTCTCCCTTTTTATCACCCGTTTTCCTAGGATGGGGGCACCTCCCCGGCATTTCCAGCTGCTCCAAAGTCCTCTGGGACACTTGGAATGAAGTTGGGTTGGAAGATGTTGCCTTGACCATCCCCAAGCCCAACAGGAGCCCCTCCTGGGGTTGCTTTGAGGTTATTTTTCCCCTCACGTTTCCGCGGTTCAAACCCAACTTCATGGTCACCTTCCTGTCCCCACGTGGATTTCACACCTATCGAAGAGATCTTGAGGGTTTATTCTACACCACCTGAAAGGTCTTTGAGGACAACCCCCAGAGTTCTCCTTGATAAACAACTCGCAAAAAAATTGTGGATTTTTTTTTTTTTTGTGTGTGTGTGTGTTTCAAATTACAGAAGTTCCTGAAAGGGAAGTTTATTGGTTTCAGGTGCTATTTTGGGGGCTTCTGTAACAACAAAAAAAAGGTTTGATTGCCCAGCCAAGGCTCTGGCAGCTGCTGGTCCTCTTGGACTTTGGGAGCCCACCAGCCTGGCCAGGGAGGTTCTCACACCTCCTGCCCTCCTTTTAGCTTTGCCACGACTCACGTTGAAGGAGCTCGTTGCCCGCATGAACCTGGTGACCTTGGTGAGGCAACGTGGCAGAGAAACTCCGTCCTGCTGCCAACACGAGGAGCACCAGCAAGGTCTCCTCTCTGCCCATCACCAGCTCTAGGTTGGCCATGTCAAAGGTGGCCTAGACAGGCCGTGGCCCCAGCCAAGGTGGTGATGGTCTAGGCTGGCCATGATCGAAGGCGCTCGTGGGCCAGATTGGCCATGGCCAGGTTCAGGTTGGCCTCAGCCAAGCCCAAGGTGGTCTTGGGTCCACCAAAGCCACATCATCTGCCCCCTCCTCCCCAGGAGCCAGGCCCGCCCTTCCTGCAGCCTGACATTTGCCCTTCCACGCCTAATTAGACCCGTTGTTAATTTGGTTTTGGAGATGACCAGCTTGGCCCAGCAGCTCCCCGAGCCACGGGCTGAAGGTGGTGGCTTGGCCAAGGGCTGCCACCCAGTGCCCTGGGCGTGGTGGTGCCACCCTCTCAGAAAGACTCTTTTTTTTCTCTCTTTTTTTTTGTTTCCAATGACTCGCCTCTGACCTTTCAAACACCTGTGGAGCCTTCAAGGGCTAAAAATACCCTCCCAGCTTTTGCATTTCATTTTCATGCTGCAACAAAGCTCCCTCTAGGATGGGTGGCCTCTCCTCTGGTCAGACCTAGGTGGGGATGGCAGGAGGCCATCAAGAAGGCTGCTCAAGGAGGTCCCTAAAAGCAATGAGGGGACGTTATAGATGCTACAACGGGGTTGGAAATAGATTTATAGGGTGTAGGGCAAGCCCAAGGGTGGTAGGACCAAGGGGAGCTTCTTGATGCCCACCAGTAAAGGTTCTTCAAGCCACCACCCACCTTCTGCTGCCCTTCCTGAGCATCCCCAAACTATTTGGGGGGCGTTCTCCAAAAAAATTAAGACTTTTCACCATCCCTGGAGGGGTTTCCAAGCCCTGGAGATGTGGTGGTGAGGGCCGTGGGTTGGTGGTGCCCGGGTGGGTGCTGGGTCAACAGCTGGACCCGATGAGCTCCAAGATCTCTGCCAATTAAACCAATTGAATGATTCTGGTGCTTTAATTGCCCTCTGAGAAGGAGCTTGATGGTGCCACCAGCACACCTCCAAAGGCTGGTCCTCTGGAGCCAAGAAACCTTCAGCTGCTGCAGCAGCAGCTCGTGGGGGGTTGGGAGAAGGACCCTTGAGGGCCACGGGGACGTTTTCTACCCCAGATTGATGAATTTCTCCTGGTTGGGCTTTTGACAGGCTCGTAAGTCCCACGTCCCAGGAGGCCCTTTGCTGCTGGGTGTTAATTAACCCACGCTCCATCCTGGCCTGATTAGGACCATCTAAAGAGCTTCGAGGGCCACGTAATGAGCCTGGCTGCTAATTAGGGGAAATGAAGGCAGACGATGACACGAGGTGATGGGGACACCCCCAGACAGCAGCAACCCCACAGCTCCAACCCTAATTGGCACTAATTGGTGGCGCCCTAATGAGGCTGGAGAAGCAGGAGGACACCCAAGGGCTGGAGAAGCAGGAGGACACCCAAGAGCTGCATCTCCTGGTGCATCCCGATGGGTGGGTGAAATAAATAGAGGGGTTTGGGGGCTGAAATCCTCTTTTTTTTGGCCATCCAACAGCTCAACAACCCCCCTGAGCATCCCCGGAGGAGAAATGGGGGGTGCTGGGACCCCCCCTTCAGACCCAGCCTCCCAAGGATGGGGGGGAGCAGCCCCACAGCAGCAGTCAAACGACTTATGGGCAGAAATGGGTTTAAAAATAGGCTTTTTGATGATAAACAAACTAACCTCATACAGGAAGTGAGCTGCAAATACTCCAGAACCTGCTCGTGTTGTCAGCGAGCTGGTAGAACACCAAGAAAACCAGAAAAACACCCAAAAAGAAGAAGCACGTGGGGGGGGGTTTCATCATTTTCTTGTTTCTTTTTAAATTATTTTGGTTTTTCTTAAATCATTTTGTTGGTTTTTAAATTATTTTGGTTGGTTTTAATTATTTGGGGTTTTTTTTTAATTATTTTGTTGGGGTTTTTAAAATTATTTTGGTTGTTTTCAAAATTATTTTGGGATTTCTTAAATTATTTTGGTTTTCTTTAAGTCATTTTGGGTTTTTTTAATTATTTTGGGGTTTTTAAAATTATTTTGGGGGTTTTTAAAATGATTTTGGTTTTTTTTTCAATTATTTTGTTGTTTTTTCAATCATTTTGTTGTTTTTTCAATCATTTTGGTGTTTTTTCAATCATTTTGGTGTTTTTTCAATTATTTTGGGTGTTTTTTTAAATTATTTTGGTTATTTTTAATTATTTTGTCGGGTTTTTTTTCAATTATTTTGGGGTTTTTTAGTTATTTGGGGGGTTTCTTAATTATTTTGAGGTTTTTTTAATTACTTTTTCTTTTAATTACTTTTTTTTCTTAATTACCTTTTTTTAATTACTTTTTTTTTTAATTACTTTTTTTTTTTTAAATATTTTGGGGTTTTCCTAATTATTTTGGGGTTTTTAAGATTATTTTGGGGTTTTTAAGATTATTTTGGTTTTTTTTAAATCATTTTGGGGTTTTTAAATTATTTGGGGTTTTTAAAAAATTATTTTGATTTTTAAAAATATTTTTTTGGGTTTTTTTTCAATCATTTTGGGCTTTTTTTAATGTTTTCCCCTCCTGGCCTGGAGGAAAGGGGGGATTAAAGGGATGGAAGGGGTTGTGCTGATGGGGTTGGGGGGGGTTTCTCTGCTCGTAACCTCAACCCCCGTGGATTTTGAGCCTCCTCGTGGGTTTTCTTGTGCGTGGAGCTGCAAAAACCCCCTTGATTTGTGCTGCTGCCGAGACTCGAGTCGTTTTCCTCCCGAAACCCGGCGTGTGGGCTGCGAGAGAACATGGTAATGAAGCAAATTTCCCCGGGGCTGCTCTTTTATTATCGCCCAAGCCATCGAGTTTCACTTTGACTTATTTGTATTTATTTATAAAAACAAAGATGAAATTAAAAAAAAAAAA
>VYZX01020774.1:0-38032 GCA_013401335.1 Brachypteracias leptosomus | reverse complement strand
AAAATTTAAATGTAATAGAGTTATGGTTTGTATCTTTCTGTCTACTGTCCCATACAGATAATTTCCTATATAGCTGTGTGGTCATAGCCTTCTGTTTAAATAGAAAGAGGTATGGATTTGGTTTTTTAACAGAAGATGAAAGTTAGAGAAGCAATATTTCCATCTATTTAGCTATGCATGTTTCTTTGATATATGTAATATAAATACATGCTCTTAATTGTTCATAGCTCTTTCATTGATTTTATGGTTCTTTATAGAGGTAATGTTGGGTATATTAAATTTACAAAGAACATTGTAATTTCAAAAGAACATTGTAATTTCAAATTTCCTAAAGGGTAAAACTAATAGTTTAAAAGCATAGATATAAATAATCATATTTGTGTTTGTTGATTGTAAGTACGTCTATATAGACATAAATTTGTATAGCAGTAAATACATGCTTATATTGCTAGACACAGATGTAATATAAATATAAATATTACAATTATCTATGCCTAATCTGTGTTTCTAGATAAATTTTAAGTGTAGTTATCTTTCATTTACAGAAGAGGTAATAATAGGGAGTTAGAACATACTAGTGTCTTGGTGAATAAAATTCCAAATTAAAAAAAAAGTCCAAAAGCACATGTCTATTACAATAAGCAATGAATAGATATCCTGGAACTTACCATTATGGATTCAACAGTATCCAAATTATTTTAAAAAAAGCAACCACCAAGGAAAAAAAGCAACAACCTCTTCATTAAAAAAAAAAGATTTTTTTGAAATGTAGAATATGATCTGCCATGGAAAATGACCTCACATATCAGATTAGCCTGCAATATTTTTTACTGTCATTAGCCAACTAAAAATCCAAAGATTATCAACAATAATATTTATGGGCAATCTTTTGCTTTCCTTTTGTTGTAATTTTTACAGATGTAGTTAAGCATCTTGTGGATCTTTGATATTATTTTAGCTGAAAGACATGGCTTATGATTACAAGAAGTGCTTCTGATACTGTCCTCAGAAGTATTGAGTAAAACGCATTGCCCATTGGCTGGTGAAGGTTAGCCATCATCAGGTCAATGTCACTCCAGTTAAGAGATATGTTTGAGGAAGAATTTGTCCTTAACTTTTACCTGGGTTCTGCAGAAAATAAAAGATGTCTTATTCCTTTGTGAAATTCTGTATAAATGTATTGTTATGAACATATTGATCCTAAACATTAGACGAATAATAATACTAAAGTGTTGTGAATACAGACAGAAATTATCCCCCCTTGATTTTTTTTTATATTGATATTAGTTAGAAATAAGTTGATATAAATAAACAATAAGGGAAAAAAAAGCACATTTCATTATTTTATCCCAATTCTTAAGTATTTTTTAAGAATTTAAAACATTTTAACCTTTTTTTTTTTCCTTCTTGATATGCCTGAATTCTCTTTGTCTATAATTTATCTATCTAAATTACCAGATTTAAAATAGCACTTCCTCTTACATTTTTAGTGACTCATTGGTGAAGAACTCTCTGAGCTGCTGCATCCAGAATTCTCATTTTTCTGTTTTTAGTAACTCTCCATGTTTGGAAAGAAAGCCTTCCATAGTGACACAATTCCTATTAATACCAGTTCCTCCAATAACATTGGAGAACTCCATATCCAAAATCAATCCCTGATTGTCCCTACCTGTGAACATTTTGATCTGAGCTAATGTCTTCATTAAGACACTATGTCCCTTCTTATTATTTACAGACTGCCATGACCAAGTGATGCTATGGGCAAACAATTTTAACCAATCTGAACAAATTTTAGCCAAAGTGTTCCAGGAAAGTATTTGTAGATGACAGTGACCTGAAAGTGAGAGAAGGCAGTTGGATATTGTTGATATTTTGTGTATACAACTTTGTACTTGTTCTCATCTTTGCAGCATGTATAATCCTTTTCAGCAGCCATATTCTAGTCATAATTTTAGGTCTCCAAGGTGGAAACCTCCAATTTTAGAGGTTCCTCCACCCTTAAAGTTCTGTTTCTCTTGTGCATCAGAAATTATATCCTGTTTACTGTGCTGCCTTGGATGCTTGCTCAAGTGCATATTTCCTCCTTTCACATGCAGGCCACATGTAATTGTGTGACTTCTGCTCCCACTCATATTAGTACACTTGTTCCTTATTACTCTTTGTCCATTATTGTGTTGCCAATTACGTGTTTCCTTTATCCTCCTGTGTACCACAGCTGGGTGAAGAATGTATGTGTCAAATATCCCACATCATCACAGAGCTTATCCCAAGATCAGTTCATGGTTTGCCTTGTGATGAGGACCAAAATAGTTTGACCAACACCATATACTAGTCCAGCACACAAATTCTGTCTCTACAGTAGAAATGCTTTGCTTAATGGAAAGAGCAGAAATCAGAATGCGGGGAAAAAAAATCCTAAATATTTATTTCAACCTCTGAAGTTATATTGCAAACACAAGATTATGTTGATCCAGATCTGAATAACTATGGTTGTTTTTTCAAATGTGTCGTCTTTAGGATAAACAATGCAACAAAATCAACCTGTATCATGTTGTTCACAGTGTTTATTACAATAATTTGTCAGGTGATTTGATAAAGAAGGAAGTGAACAGCACAACATTCATGATTGAGATGTGAATTCTAGTGCATAATTTGTAGGCACTAACAGCTATCAACTGCTATCTGCAATGTTCAATAGGCTTTTTCATAAAATACAAAACCTGTCACAAGATTAAAAAATACAGTTTCTTTTGCCTAGAAGATAATGTCTTTACAACTTTATCAATAATATATGCATTTTTCCTAATGAATAGAACTATACATACCATTATGAAAGATATTAAAGATTCCATCGAAAAGCAAGTTTGGAGGTTGTAGAATAGTGCTTCAAAAATTTTTAGAGTATTTTTTAAAAGAAAAGAAAATCATCACTTTTTCAAAGTTGCGAAACTGTAAACTGAGAAGTCAGTTTAACATCAGATATATTTTTAAAAGATTATGTGACACTGGTTTTGTTTTGAATGATAGTTTTATTATCTTCATTGGGGATTTCTGTTGATTTTATATTTTTAAAGTATGCATTTATGAACACAACTTGTACAATGAAGTCTCACTCCCAGATGCTGGATTTGCTGTCTGCTGGTTGCTCTTGCATATCCAGGAAGGGCTACAAGTTAAAATCTCACTGTAGGAATCTTTTTCCTTTTTCTCCTCTCTTGAGAAGTGCAATGTCATAACTGACTGTGTGAAATGATATATGGTGTGAAGTGCCCTCTGAGCTGCAGAGGAGCTGAGTGCTTTAGAGACATATAACTGGATAATAATGGTGATAAATGAAGATAGATGCAGAAAAAAGACTGCTGTTAGTAGAAGTATTTTAAAAATGTGCCAGCAAACAGAAATGAATAGTCTTAATGTCAAAAAGAAAACAAAACCATCAAGCAATGTTGAGAAGCAGCTGCCTTAAGGAATGATTCGTTTAAAGGATTAGTGATAAAGAAACTATGGATATTGGACAGAGAGATGCTGCATTAGATTATTTTATCAATCCCACAGCAAGAAATTAAATTCTTTAGTACTTTATTCAGCATACTGTCAAATGTTTAACCCGGCCTAGTTTTAAATGTCTCAAGGAATGAGTATGAGCAATTCCTTGATATTTTTCTGGCAGATTTATGTGGAATTTAAACACAAGTGATGAAAGTACAAAAGGTGGTCAATATCCTGAAGGAATACCTGGCTAATGAGCAATGAATACTGTGTAAATGTGCCTAATGATGCTAGTGATAAAGGAGTGTGAACATGTCAATGCATGAAATCAGACTCTTCCTCATTAATGACTTTAAAAGCCAGCAGAGAATGCTATTACATTTACAACCTGCAATTCAGAAGGTAACTCAGATAATGGAGTCTTGATGGAACTCAAATCCTCAGTCTTGGGGAATAGATGAATGCTTGTGTGATTGTAGACCTGTAGAAATAAGAATCACTCCCTGAATGCAGTTTTGTGAAGAAAACTCAGAATGAGAAATTCATGGATCCACTGCTTTTATGGTCTAGAATAATTGCAGGGTAAGTGAAGAAAAAAGGTGACATGTATTCTACATATCCAATTGTATTGGGTTTGTGTGACAAGGTTTTGGTAGGAGGGGGGCTACAGAGGTGACTTCTGTGAGAAGCTGCTAGAAGCTTCCCCTGTATCAGATAGAGCCAGCGCCAGCCGGTTCCAAAACGGACCCACTGCTGGCCAAGGCCAAGCCCATTAACAATGGTGGCAGTGGCTCTGTGATATAGTGTTTAAGAAGGGGGGAAAAGAAAATTGCCACTGCAGCTGAAGAGCAGAGTGAGAATATGTAAGAGAAGCAACTCTGCAGACACCAAGATCAGTGGAGAGGATGGGGAGGAGGTGCTCCAGGCACAAGAGCAGAGATTCCTCTGCAGCCCATGGTGAATCCCATAGTGAGGCAGGCTGTCCCACTACAGTCCATGGAAGTCCACAGTGGAGCAGATATCCATCTGCAGCCCATGGATAAACCCATGCCAGAGCAAGTGGAGATCGTGATACAGAATTTTGGAGCTTTACTAAAAACTAGTAACAGATGTTTAGTATATAACTGTGTTAAACTGGATTTGTGTATATCAAAGTATCAGGACAATAAGGTACAGGGACTTCCAGCACACTATAAATGAGAAGAACAAAGGGACTTGTAATTAAGACAAGTAGATAGTTATCAGGGATGTATTGAACTATTTCAGAGGTACTATTCCATGTGACAACTTTACAGGAGAATAAAAGACTCATGTATCCTCAGCTGAACTCCCATGTTATAATACTAAAAATCACACCCACAGATCAAGAAGCCCCTTGCCCAGGTGAAGACCACCCCCTGAGCATGCATAGAAGGAAATAGAGTGAAGTAATAAAAAAATATAATTGTATGCAAACATGTAACCTATTAGTATGTATGGGAGTGATTTATTGTAGAATTTTTGTGTATAAGTGAAGCATGAATATCCCTGCTGGATGTGCTTGATTTGTGGAATTACCAAGAACCCAGGCCTGAATAAACAATATCTTTCCTGAGTGTGTGAGGATTGGTTTGTGCACACATCAGGTAAAAGATTCTGGCTTTTGGACAACAATGTGAAGCACAGATTGGAGCAGGCTCCTGGCAGGACCTGTGAACTCACCAAGAGAGGAGCCCATACTGAAGCAGATTTTCTGGCAGGTCTTATGACACTGTGGAAGGGACCTATGCTACAACAGTTTGTGAAGAACTATAGCCCATGGGAAGGATTCACATTGGAGAATGTTGTGGAGGATTCTGTGGGATGGACCCCATGCTGGCTCAGGGGAAGAATGTATGGGGTCCTCCCCTTGAGGAGGAAGGAGCAGCAGAAACCATATTTTATGAACTGACTGCAACTCCCATTCCCAGTCCTCCTGCGCTGCTTGGTGGGAGCAGATAGAGAACTTGGGCATTAAATTAAACTAGGAAGAATGGAGGGGTGAGGGGAAAGTGTTTTTAAGATTTGGTTTTATTTCTTACTATCCTACTCTGATTTCATTTGTAATAAATTAATTTCCTCAAGCTGACTCTCTTTTGCCAATGACTGTAATCAGTGGATGATCTCTCCTTGCCCTTACCTTGACCCATTAACATTTCATTACATTTTCTCTCCCCTGTCCAGATGAGAATCTTTGATGGACACCTGACATCCAGCCTGGGTCAAGCTACCACACCAATATATGACCTTGTATGGAAAGACTATATAAAAAATGTTAGCAACACTTTTCTTTCTATCTCATTCTCCATGAAAATGCCAAGAAGAATCTCTCACATGCTAACTCCTCACTAGTAGTGAATTTTCAATTTTTAGGGCCAGAGAGCAGTGATTCCAGTGGAACCAGCTGGTGAGATCACCTCAAGTACAAATGCATTGGCCACATAGTTATACTGTGACCCTTCATTTAGGAACATATTTTCCAGAAGAATTGCTTGAAGATAACAAGAATGGGTCTAACTAGCTTGAGATCTAGATATTCCTTTAATTTAGCAGACCAAAGTAGTGTGCCCCAGAACTTTCACATTCTGCATCATCTATAAACTTGTAATTCTTGAAAAAGACCATTTACATGTGCACTGAAATGATCTGCTTAACTCTTGTAAAATAACACAGTGTAATAACACTTTTTTTGTTGGAATGGGCCCATGACATTATCTGTAACAAAGGTATTTTATGTATTTATTTATTCAGATTTAGACTTTCCCCCCCCCTTTACAAAAAAAAGATAAGCAGATTTTTTTTTTCTCCTGCATTTGCTTTTTTTTTTTAATGTGTATATGTCTGAGTACTCTTAGACAGCCTAATGTATGTTTTACTTGTACAGGACATTCAAGACTAACTGGTATGAAATGTCTTAAACTTGGTCCCCAAATGCATGATATGTGGAGGAGAAAGTAATTAAAATATATACTGTTGGGTCTTAACCAAAGGTATCATCATATACCATGAGTGAGCCTAATAACCAGTTTTCATCACAAATAGTTCACTGCTGTTTCACCTAGAGTACTGGATGATCATTGAACCTTTTTCTCCAACCATCTCAGTTCTTTTTTTAAGAAATACTTTCTTTGTTTTCTTTGGATCATAACAATGAAAAATCCTTTTTGTAACTTCTGGATGACACCTAGAAATAACATCTTCTCCATAACCATCTTAATCACCATTCTTCAACTTCTTATTTCTCCATAGTTGTTTTGACTATTATTTTTCCATCTGTTCTTCAAAAAAATAGTCCACTTGATTTCACTTGATGTAATCAGCTGTAATCTACCTACGCAGTAAACAAGGAGTTTGAGTACTATCCTTGTTATTTAAAGACACCAAATTTCTATTTAGCAAAATTTCATTGGATTATGGCATCTGTTAGTGTCATTGCCTGTAGGAGTAAATTTTGATTACTGTGCGTAGGAATAAAAAAGCATGAATGAAGTATTAGGTTTATTTATAGATAGAAAAAGATGACATTATGAACCATCCAATAGTTTCTGTTTTGTAGCATTTGCAAGATATCTGATTTTGAAATGATGTCCTAAACCAATTACATGAACTGTTCTTGCAAGGTGTCTCTTACAGTGGAATTTAACAATGATACAAGAGAAAAAGGAAGCCTGCATCTGGTTGAAATGAAATAAAAGCTCAGGTTGACTGTAGAATATATTTCACATTTTTTTGAGGGATAAGATGATGTTTCTCACAGGAATATTGCCTCTGGTTTTGGTTTGTCATGTTTGTGTTATTTACATATTAAACTTGCTAGGCCAAATTTGTTCCTAATGCAGCTCTTCAAACACCAGCTGAATTTACAGCAGTAGTTTAATGTGTTATCTCTTAAAACTTTACTGAATTAACTAAGTCTAAATTTTATGTGGTTATTTTGCTGTGTGCTTAGATGCAACAACTATCTCCCTTCTCCAACACTGCCTTCCTTCAGAAATGAACTCTTAGCAAAGGGAAATTTCCCATGAATCCATCCAAATGTATCCTTTTTCAGTAAGAGCATTTCTCCTATTTTAGAAGATCAGTTAGTAGCTGACATCAAACAAAACACCACCAAACATGACTCAGAATCCGAAAAGTTGGTCTTTATGTTCAAGGACAGGATTTATGTAAAGGCCTTAGGAGGTTAAGATAAATCAGTGTTTCTTAAAAGCACACTCCTTTTTTGTTTAACTGGAATTCATTTGAGTTCCTTCTTCCATCAGGGTCCACTTGCTCAGACTGTTAATGTTGTTTTTCCATGTCTTCCAGTCATTAACATTCAGAGCATCTTAAGCACTGACTGTTGATCAGTTTCATAAGGAATGCTTCAATTCCTACTTTTGTTCTTCAGATTAATTTCTCCCAATTTCTTTGTATGTGACTTATCCAAAAAAACCCCAACCCTATTACTGAATAACTTCAGAATTTAGTTGTAATTTCTAAAAGTTCATTTATTATTTGTTCTTTTGGCCACATTTCCACCATCCTTTTACTGCATAATGTGAGTTTTGCAAACTTTAGAGAATATTATCTTATTTTCCTTCCTCATATCTTTCTTTCTTTTATTTTGCCAACGTGAATTTTATTTGGATAGGTTATCTTGTCCTTCTGGCTTTGTTTTCTTTGTCCCTTTCTACTTAGTACAGAATATTTATTCATAATATTTTTGTAAGTGGTGTTGTAGGCTTTATCTGGAACCCATCCATAACTATGTACTTATACTATTCAGATACACAACTGATAAACCGTCAGTTTGACCTATCTAATTTTCTAATGAGTTGGCAAGACTCCTAATTACTACATTAACTTACATGTTGAAGAAATAAAATGGCATGTGAGTAATACTCTCAGGAACTTTGCAAATTGAAGTTAGATGTATTTTATATTTTTAATTTTATATAGCTATAATTTGCAGATTGTTTGTGGGGAGGTCATATCCAACTGATAGCAGTCTTTAAAATGGAACTGTTGAAACCGATTATGATATATTGCAAGACTCAGTTTGAAATTCAGCTCCAAGTAAGAAGAAAGTATTGTCATAGTTTGAATATCTCATGCTTTGCTTAATATTTTATTGCACTTATATTCAAAGCCCTGCTTAAAAATATGTCAGTTTCCATGAAAATTGGTTATTTTATATATCTTCTTTTGGTATGTCTGTCTTCAAGTTTTTTCCTCCGTGTTTTTTGCCTAGCATATGCTGAATATGGGAATGTCTTCCTGAACAAATGATGAATCTACAGCCTGTGATACAATGCAGCAGTTGAGCCACTCTGTTTGCTACAGAAATCCCAAGAAAGTGTTAGTTTCTTTTTGTGGAGTACCATTGCTTTTGGCCTTGGTTACACATGAGTTCACTGGTTTTTCTACCATCCACACTTACTTCTGCCACCAATCCAGTTGCTGAAAGGAGTTCTGTGGTAGACAGAAATTGCAAATTAGCTTTTCTTCATTTTCCCGCTTAATAGTCAGAACTATTTTTCTATGATAGCTAAGGCTACCTGTGGATGTCACTGAAAGGAAAAACTTCCTCTTTTTAGATTTTTAAGCAGTGATACAGGGGCCATGTAGGTTTTTTGACTTATTTCACAAGTTGCTTGAAAAAATGTATAAATGTACATTTAGGAATTGTTTTAAATGTTGTTTTCTCCATGTTGGCTTCTAAACATGGTAAACCAAGTGTACATTCTTCAGATTACAAATCTGTATTTCCTAACAGATGTGTTCATTCTCAAAGTTGCGTGGCAAGAAATTTATCCAAGACAGACAACTTGACAACATGTTCCAAACTATTAAAAAAAATTAGAGCACAGATTCAAAAAGTGAGCTTTCTGTATTACTGGGTTACGTAATTATAGATGTAGTGCTAAGACACAACTGAACAATTTATAGGGGCTATTCCTATCTTTTAGCTTGTCTAATTCTCTAGGGAGTTTCAATGTGTGATATTACTGTTATATCATACCCCTGCCCAAACATCTTTAAAACTTAAGTGCTTTACATTTTATTTCATTCAGAAACATATACTCATTTCTGCAACTAAGTGGCTGTGTCTCAGGTGCACATAATATTGTCTACAGAGTCCATCCACAAGTCTGTATTTTTTTTGGTGGGCAGGAAGTAAACAGTCAAGAAAAAGAAGCTTTTGAATGTTTTGTTACAATGGTTTATAAATAAATAAACCAATACTCCAAGACAATGAGTGGCTGGTGGAAAAAAGATGGTATGGGCTTTCTGTGAAATTATCAGTTGAATGCCAAGTTGAATTCCTTATCTGAAATGTGTGCTAAACATTTATTGTGTAAGCTAAATAAATTTTGTAATGCTTGGTTACAGATATAGTTTACTGCCAGGCACTTTAAACCTATTGCAGATTAATGTTATCTATTCAATTTGGTTTTGTGCCATACTGGACTTTCTTGTAAGGTCTAGTGTACCTATTCATACAAACAAAATCAAATCATACATGGTTAAATGGTTAGTTGTTGGGAGTGAATCTAACCCTAATCTAGAATGAGTGCATAGATAATTTTTTTTGTGTGAATTATTATTCCTCTTATTAAAAATAATTATTATTGGGATTTAAAAAAATTGAAATAGCTTAATATGACTTGGTGTGAGAAGTATCAGAAAGCCTGAATGCATCAGGCCCTAATGCTTCTTTGCATGCAACCCTCTGTTATTAAATTCACACAATTCAAGAAAGGGAATGGAAATCTGTTCTAGTATCTAAATTATTTTCCCCTGAATGCTGAATTGGATATTTGGTCTGAGATCAACTCTAATATATACTAAATCAAGAAGCTTCATACTTCTTTGAGGACTCTGTACATGCTATGTGGAATAAAATTATTTCTACTTTTTGTTCCGTAAGCTGACATAAGCTAAAATGAGCTTGCATATATTAGTACAGATATTAATGATGAAATAGTAATTAAATGCATCCCTCTGGTTATGCCAAGAAAAACTATTTGTCCTCTAGCATATCAAGTGATTCTGAGACAAACAACAATTTTTAATGTTGTTTGCCTAAAAGGCTCACAGGCTGTGTAACATTGAGCGATTAGGCTTGTGGTGAATTTATGAGAGTTACCACACATCTTGTTTGTAATTACAGCTCTTGGTTATTAATGAAAAAATGTTTTCTATCTGGTTTTGTTTACCTATGTATGTGAATTTTCTCTACAAATTTCAAACTGTATTGAACTTCTAGGCTTTTAAGAAGGTTGTACTTCGTTTCAGGAGCTAAGTATGCCTGCTCAGTGAGCCCTCTGTACAAGATCCTACAAGACTGAGAGCTACTTGAATTTTTGAATGGTACCACTAGCAGTACCACTAGTAGCAAGATTAGTAAAAAGTCTTTTAACTGACTTCTAGGCCCCTAACTCTTTGGTCATGAGATTTGGCAGTGGATTTGCACATAGTACAACAATGCTGGTGTATAAGTCACCTATACTATGTGGCTGAAAACTGCCCCTTTCTCTGATCTCCTCATTTACCAGAATGAAACAGCTTTTTCATCCTTGGAAAGAGAGTTCATGGCATAGGATCCCTCTGACTTTTTTTTGTAGAAGCCTTAGTAGACTGATGTGTTTTCCTGCTCGGTGTTATAGTGGAATGTATAGTGCCTTTATAGTGGGGGTTTTTTGGTGGTGGTGGTTGTTTTGTTTTGTTTCATTTTGTCATGTTTTTGTCTTTCTTCCCAGGAGTTTCAGGGGAAAGGCAATTTACCTGCCTCTGCCAGCACATATTCTGCACAGGGATCTGTACTGCCATTTCTTCCAGGTCATTATGTACTGCTCAGTACACTAAACATCCGAACCTGATTGAAGTCAGAGAGGAATTGGGAAAAAGTGAAAAATCACTAACATGATACTTGTTTCATAGCACTGTCAATTCTTATGAGAATTTGTTAAAGCCTTAATCTTTTAAGGCTTGCCTATTACACTGCTCATGAAATATAGCTGTCCCATTGCAAGTTAATCTAGTGGGTTTTTACTTTGTGGGTTTTGTGTTGGGTTTTTTTCCCCAAAGCCACAGGTGTAGGAACACTGGATCACAGAGTAGCAATGCTCCCTCTCCACGTTATAAGGCCCCTGGCTTCTAAAATTTCATTGGCAGACTGAGTGATGTGTTAACAGCAAAAAAAGCTGTGGTAATTATAAGGCTTTCTGATGTCCTTTCTGGTTAAGTCCTTATAAAAACTTTTGCTCTGCTTATGCTTAAAAAATACTTAGTGTGCTATTTACTTCACATTTTTTTGTCAAGGATGGCTTGAACACAGATATTGCTTGAAACAATTCCCGGACATTTCAACACAGTCTACATGATTTTGTATTTGCCTGAAGTACCAATCAAATACTTCTCTATAAATCTGTCATATCTGTTATGCTTACCCCCAATTCTGTAACATTTATCTGAGACTGGACTTCTGCCTTGCCATCTTTTCCTCTAGATGATGTAGAATATTTGAGATTTATATCCAGCTGCAGTTAGTATTTTAATTTCTGGAGAAAGATGAAGAGTTGTTATACTGATTATGCTTTCAAGGAGAATATGAAAAGGGAGCTGGTGGACTGCCTCTTTGAAATTTCTAGCTGAGATTTGGGAGAGCAGTCACCAAAATGGCTAACAACTAGTGGAAAATAGGAGGACTTTCAAGTTTGTAAAACTGATCAGACTCATTAGAAATTGGAAGGTTTTGGTTACAGACACACCTGTAAATACATAACCCTCAACACTTCAGCTGAGCCTGAAACTGTTCTGTGCTAGCAACTGTTTGTATGAAAGAAATCAAAGACAGTCCTAGCCTCAGGGAGCTAACAATTCAAAGTAAATCAGGAAGAGGAATATTGATGTAATGAGTCGAAAGACACCTGCAGGTCAGACAGAGCTGAGAACAGAACAGAGCTCATAAAGGAGCCTGAAGCCTAACATGGTCTAAATAAGTTCCTATTAAAAATATATGAATGTAAATATAAATGCTCAAAGAATTTTTGCTATACCATGTGTTTTTCATCATTCATGGTGCCAACATCCATCTACTGCTACCACTGGAGACTATTTCAGTCTTGTGGAAAGGAAACAAATATACTTGTTAATTGCAGTAGCCATGAACTCCTTCAAATGTTCTCCCCATTGCTTGCCAAGTGATTGCACTATCATCTCTCAAAAAGTACACTGACTTCAACATTATTAGGATTACATTACTCAGATGCCTCTTCATTTGTATATTCTGACCTGTCTTCTGCCGAAGTCTAAAGGAAATCTTGTCACTCCAAACAGGTCCCTATGGTCAAACAGAATATTTCAAGATCATATGAGAAGAAGCAAGTTATGGTATTCTCACCAGCAGAAATAAATACTGGTTTGTTTGCCCTTTGTGGTACTACTTAGCATTTTGTTGAAAAGCATACCTATGCTAACAACCTCATTTAAAACCTTTTGTTCTAATACAAACTCCCCAAATTTTCACTTTTTACTTTAAGAATAGATAGATATTTGTGAAGTTTGACACCTAATTAAACTACTTGTGAATTGCAATACACTGGACCAGTCTGATTTTAATTTGTGATTTCTAAGCCTTGTTTCCTGAAAATGAATAATGGCTGTAACATGAAAATAAATCTTGGTTTCTTCAATCCAGATTAGAATTTCATTTTGGATTGAATGGAATTTGAGCAACCTGCTGAAAGCAAAATAAAATAGTCTTCCTCCTCAAGTCTATTCAGAATTTTCATAGAATCATTTAGGTTGGAAAAGACCTCTAAGATCATCAAGTCCAACCTTTGTCCAACATCTCCCTGACCCGTAGACCATGTCTCAAAGTGCCACATCTACTCAGTTTTTGAACACTTCCAGGGATGGTGACTTCACCGCCTCCCTGGGCAGTCTGTTCTGGTGCCTAACCACTCTTTCAGTAAAGAACTTCTTCCTAATGTCCAATCTAAGCCTCCCCTGGCGCAACTTGAGGCCATTTTCTCTCGTTCTGTCATTAGTTCCTTGGGAGAAGAGTCCAACACCAGCCTTACTACAACCTCCTTTTAGGTAGTTGCAGAGAACAATGAGGTCTCCTGTAAACCTCCTCTTCTCCAAGCTAAACAATCCCAGTTCCTTCAGGCACTCCTACTATNGGTCGTTTTCTGCCAGGCAGCTCTCCAGCCACACTTCCCTAAGCCTGTAGCACTGCTTGGGGTTATTGTGACCAAAGTGCAGGACCTGGCACTTAGCTTTGTTAAATCTCATACAACTGGCCTCAGCCCATCACTCCAACCTGTCCAGATCCGTCTGCAGAGCCTTCCTACCCTCAAGCAGATCCACAGTCCTGCTTAATTTTGTGTCATCTGCAAATTACTGAGTACTCGATCCCCTCATCCAGGTCATAGATAAAGATATTAAACAAGACCGGCTGCAGAACTGAGCCCTGCGGGACCCCACTTGTGGCTGGCTGCCAACTGTATTTAACTTCATTTACCACAACTCTCTGGGCCCGGCCATCCAGCCAGTTTTTAACCTAGCAAAGTGTCCACCTGTCTGCACCATGGGCCACCAGATTGTTCAACGAGATACTATGGGACATAGTGTCAAACGCCTTACTGAAGTCCAGGTAGACAACATCAAGGGCCTTTCCCTCATCCACTAGGTGGGTCACCTGTTCATAGAAAGAGATCAGGTTGGTCAAACAGCACCTGCCCTTCATGCACCCATGCTGGCTGAGCCTGATTTCCCGGTTGTCCTGCACTTGCCATGTGAGTGCATCCAAAATGGACTGTTCCATAATCTCTCCTGGACTGAGGTCAGACTGACAGGCCTGGAGTTCCCAGAATCCTTCTTCCTGCCCTTCTTGTAGATGGGTGTCATATTGGCAAGTTTCCAGTCATCTGGGACCTCCCCCTTTAACCAGGCTGATAAATGATCAAGAGCAGCTTGGCAAGTTCCTCCACCAACTCCCCTGCTTTTATGCATGGGAAAAAGAATTTTTTAATGCTTCTGTGTCATGTCCTTGTTTCACTCTTTAATTTTATCCTTCTTTGGACTGAATAACATAACATAGCTGAAATTTAACTGTAAAGCAAAGGATGTTGGCTTAAAAGGATAATTAACTAGAAGGATTTCCAACAAAGAAACTTTATCCTTGTAGCTAACAAAAGCTAATGAAGTTATGAAGTGCTTGTAAGAAAGAAGATACTACATCTCCGAAAGTTAGTGAGAAGAGTTCTAACTAGTCCGTAAGGAGTGCAAAACCAGTTGGTAAATTATAAGAGTTCTTGGCTCTGGTATCCTCCTGGAGGGCTAAAATCTTTATGTACATCATGCTCTGCAAACCTTATCTGCATTTAATCCCATCATTTAGGAATACTGTGGATTATATTATGAGTCATCCTAACTTCTTAATTAGAGCATACTTTGACTTTTATTAGCCGTAGGGCAATGGGTATTTCTGCCTACTGTTTGGCATGCTTTACCTGCAGGGAACAAAAGTCAGCTTTTAAAAATCCTGGGACATGCAAACTAAAGAGAAAGTAAAACTGCTTACGAGTTGTAGGATGTGAAACCATTTTAAATTGATTGTTCAAATAAAATAGCTTATTTATTCATGGCTATCCTACAAAATGTTGTGCTTTGATTCTGAGCCTGAAACAAGTTCAGGCATAGTTAAAAAGTTTCTTCTGCCCCAAAGACTCTCCTTGTCCTGTTTTATTTTTCTATTCTTTTTCCCTTTAATTCTTTTGTGCATTCTTTGTAACGTGTTTTAAAAACGGGTGTAGGGCTAAGGTAAGGAGATGCTGTATGCTGAAGAATACAGGCTTATCTCCTCCTTTTGTTATTTAAAGCTACAATTATAACTACCTACAAATTGAAGTCTGGGATAGAATAGTATCAGATCGTGTTATTTCTCCTTGTCTTATGTGTTTCTGCATCTTGATCAAACTTTTAATTCCTGTAGGAGTAGTGTTCTATTTGGAAGTATGTTTGGTTTTGACCCCAGAAAACTCAGCAATGATTTTTATTGGATTCTTCTCAAAATCATAGAATTACAGAATTGCCTAGATTGGAAAAGACCTTTAAGACCATTGAGTCTAATCATTAACATAACACTAACAAGTCCTTTATTAAACCATATCCTTAAGCACCATGTTTGTATATCTTGTAAATACCTCCAGGAATGGGTACTCCACCACTGCACTGTGCAACCTGTTCCAATGCCTGATAACCCTTTCAGTAAAGAAATTATTCCTAATATCCATTCTAAACTTCCCTTGGCCCGACTTGTGGCCATCACTTGTTGATTGAACAAGCTGATCCCCACCTCACTACAACTTTTCAGGTAGATGTCGAGAGTGGTAAAGTCGCTTCTGAGCCTCCTTTTCCCTAGGCTAAACAACCCCAGTTCTTTCAGCCACTCCTCACAGGACATGTGCTCTAGACACCAGCTTTGTTGCCCTTCCTTAGACATGCTCTACTGCCTTAATGTCCTTGTTGTGGTGAGAGGCCCGAAACTGAACACAGTACTTGAGATGTGGCCTCACCAGTGCTGAATATAGGGTTAAAATCACTTTCCTGGTCCTACTGGCCACACTATTCCTGATACAGGCCAGGATGCTCTTGGCCTTCTTGGCCACCTGGGCACACTGCTGGCTCATGTTCAGTTGGCTATCAGTCAACACCCCCACATCCTTGAGCAGCTGAGCAGCAACCAACTGGAATTAACTCCATTCACCACCACTCTTTGGACCCAGCCATACAGCCAATGTTTTACCAGGAGGAGCATATGCCCAACCAAGGCATGAGCAGCCAGTTTATCGAGGAGAATGCTGTGGGAAACAGTATCAAAGGCTTTCCTAAAGTCCAGATAGACAACATCCACATCCCCATCCACTAAGCAGGTGATCATGTTGTAGAAGGAGATCAACTTAGTAGAACAGGACCTGCCTTTCATGAACCCATTCTGACTGAGTCTTATCATCTGGTAGTCCTGTAGGTACTGTGTGATGGTATTCAGAATGATCTGCTCCATCAGCTTGCCCGGCATCAAATTCAAACTGACAGGCCTGTAGTTTCCTGGATCCTCCTTCCTGCCCTCTTGTAGATGGGTGTCACATTGGCTAACTTCTAATCTACTGGGACCTCCCCAGTCAGCCAGGACTGCTGAAAAATGATGGCAGGTGACTTGGTGAGCACCTCTGCCAGCTCTTTTGGAACTCTTGGGTGGATTCCATCCAGTCCCATAGACTTGTGTATGTCTATGTGCTGCAGCAGGCCACCAACCATCTCTTCCTGGGTTGCAGGGAAATCATTCTGCTCTTGACCTCTGCCATCTTGGATTTCCAAAATACAAGTGCTGCTTTTACTAGAGGCTTTATAAAAGGATTTCTTGTCTTTTTCAGAAGAAGCCAGATTAATTTCTATCTGGGCTTTGGACTTTCCAGTTTTCTCCCTGCACAGCCTCATAACATCTTTGTTGTCATTGTGTGTGGGCTGACCTTTCTTCCAAAGGCCATAAACTCTCCTTTTTTCCCTGAGTTGCAGTCAAAGATCCCTGTTGAGTCAGGCTGGTCATCCTGCTGCTGGCTTGTCTTGCAGCACACGGGGATGGCCTGCTCCTGTGCCTTTAGAACTTCCTTCTTGAAGAGTGTGCAGCCTTCCTGGGGTCCTTTATCCTTCAGGACTGCCACTCATGGAACTCTGCCAACCAGTCTCCTAAACAAGTCAAAGTGTGCCCTTTGGAAATCCAAGGTGGCAGTTCTGCTGCCCCCTTACTTCTCTAAGAATAGAGAATTCAATCATTTCATGATCACTGTGCCCTAGTTGGCCTCCAACCTTCACATCACCAACCAGTTCTTCTCTGTTCACAAAGTGCAGGTCCAGCAGGGCACCTTCCCTGGTAGGCTTGCTTACCAGCTGTGTAAGGAAGTCCTAGGAACCTCTGGGACTGTTCCCTCTCTGCTGTGTTGTATTTAAAGCAGACTGTATTTCTCAGATTGCATCTGGGAAGCTGAACTCCCTCCCCAAGAACAAGGGCAAGTGATCACAAGATTTCACCCAGCTGCTTCTAGAATGTTTAATCTGCCTCTCTGTCCTGATTGGGTGGCCTGTAACAGACTCCCACCATGATATCAGCATTATTGGCTTTCCCCCTGATTCTGAGCTATAGACACTCAACCATATTGTCTCTGTAATTAAGTTCTATACATTTGTAACAGTCCCTAACATACGGGGCCACTTAGTCCACCATTTCTTCTTCCTCATCTAACCTTTCTGAAGAGTTTGTAGCCATTGACTGTGACACTCCGGTCATGTGAGACATCTCACCACATTTCTGTCACAGCTATTATATGGTAGTTTTCCTGATACTCCATGGCTTCTAGCTCCTCCTGTTTGTTGCAAATGCTACATGCATTAGTATAGATGCACTTCAGTTGGGCTAATGTTCCTGACACCTTTTTGTGGGTGGAAGCCCTAATTCCTACCTGACTGCTCTTAGGTGTTTCCATGACTTCTGGCCCATCAATAACCCTGCATCTTTGCTGCTGCTTTTATCTCCAGCCTCTACCTCCACTGAGACAGTAGAACAAGGGTCCTCACTAGCACACCATCCTGTGAACCCTGGCACACTTCCCCTGGGAAGGCCCAGTTACATCCCCTTCCCCCCTTCAATCTAGTTTAAAGCTTTTTCAATGAGCCCTGCTAATTCTTGCCCCAAGATCCTCTGAGACAGGTGTATCCCTAACATACAGGGCCACCTAGTCCTCCTCTGGCTCAAAAAACACAATTTAGAAAAGCTGGTTTATATCTGAGAGAAGAAATTTCTTTTGGTAGGAGAGAAGTACAAAAAGGGAAGTATCACATCTACTTTGCAGAAGCAAGTGTCTGGATCTAGTCATATTTACATGGAAAATTGCTATCTACAGGAAGGTAATTCTGGTTAAAGATTTAATTTACAGCTGAAAGTGATGTTCCAATAAAAAAAGGTACAGTCTTATAGAAATGTCTTTCCTTTGTCTCCAAATTTGTCTATAGCTGATGTTTTCACTGCATTAGTTGCTGAAGGAGGTCTGAGCCATTGAATATTTGCTTTTGTCTATTTTATATGGTTTGAATGTGAATACAAAAGTTAACCTAAAATAAGACTTTTTCTGATGAGAAGATTCTTTAAATTTAAAATTAGTTTGATGACTGCCTTTTTCAAGAGTATAGAAATACCAAGGGGATATCCCTGATTTCTAGATGAAAAGACTTCTAAAAATTTAGATAGATGTCTACTGTTCAGGGCTTTTTTTAGTTTCTGCTTTTCTAATGTAGTTCATTTGCATCTTTTAAAAAAATTTCTCTGCATACTCATCTCTTTTCCCAATAAAACACAAAAATTCAGGCGATTACAGTTTCTTCATTCTCAGCTTTAGGGCAGCAAAATAATTAAGAAAGCCAACTAATCTCTTTCTTTCAGAGGGATATCCCCCATAAGTCTGACTTCAGAAAGCAATGGGAAAGAGTGATTCATTCTTCAGCCAGAGCTTTTAGAACTTTTGCAGGATTGTCTGGATAGAAATATCCAAAGCTATTTTAACCAAACATTTTTCTATACCAAAGACAGTAAAGAAATTCAGAATATCCCTCTGGTAAGTTTGTGTCAGCTGTCGCGGGCATGTCCCCTCTCAACTTTTGACCCCCCCCCCCAGCCTACAGACCTTTGGGGATGCAGATGTTTAGAGTGAAATCCTCCATGCTGTGAAAGCATTGCTCAGCCATAGCAAAAACATTGGTATGTTATCAGCACTGATTTATCCACAAATACAAAACATAGCACCATGTGAGCTACTGTGAAGAATGTTAACTCTATCCCAGCCAGACCCAGTTTGGGAAATTGCTCGGCCTATTGGTGTATTGACTGTTTTATTAAAATGCTTGTAGAGAGGCTATATGTGCACCTGCAGGACGAAAAGCACAAAGACACAAGTCGACATTTTTCTCACAGAGAAAGAGATCGTGTGTTCACAACTGGACTTAAAAGAAATCTGAATTGATTTCACTCATGTAGTTGGGGAGTTAGTTGTGTAAGGGTGATTATTTTCTGCTTACCCAAATTAATTTTCATCTATGTGAAGCATTTACTTCTGCTTCCTTCATTAAGCTCTTTCATTAAATTTCCAAGTGGTATTAAGCATGAGCATGTATCAGTGGAAATGTTTGATGTTACAGGAAGTAGCCGTATGGGGAAAATTAAGCGACAGTATTCTGCTTAATTAACAATTGTCTATCTGAAGGGTATTCTACAGTGCCGTAGCTAATCAGGCAGTTGCATGAATCCATTTAATCACAAATGTTGATGCCAAATATTAGACTGATTACAGGTCGCCAGTCAGGATTCCCAACATGTTATAAACAAATAAACTTTTCCTTTTGCACTGTATGAACATGTTGCCCCAGCTCTTTTGAAAAGTGTTATATACAATCATAGAATCGTTTTGATTGGAAGAGACCTTTAAGATCATCAAATCCAAGCCCATCAAGTCTTGGATTACAACCTTAGACTTCATCATGTGAATTGAACTGATGGGGTTCTCTCATATGATTAGAGGTGTGTCAGCATAAAGAAGGCCATCCTTTGGCTGTTTCCCTTCTGTACCAGATGTTTTCCAGACTTGGATAATAATAAGTGAGACCACTCTGAATAACTTCTCTGCTAATGACAAAAGCCTGTTTGATGAGAAGTGAGAAAAATACTTCTGTCCTTAAAAGCAAACAATTTTCAGTTCTTAAGCAAGTTTTGCAAGAATCATTCAGGTTTGGCTACCTCACTAAAACAAAAATACTCTGGAACAGCTTTTACTGCTTCTCTTCACAGCAATCACAGTAGGCCAAACCCACAGAGCTGGTCCCAGCAGCATTTGAGTGCCCCACAGCTCAGCAAAACCCAGAGGCAGTAAAAAGCAAAGAAGCCAGCACACACCTTCATGGTTTTCCACAGCTAGATAGCTTCCATGCCTGAATGACACAGCTGAGTGCTGTTATTCAGTACCTCTTTGCCAGTCTGCAGGGTACTCAGGTCACAACAAACATTGGCCACAAGGGGAGAACTCCTTTCTCCCCCATGGATCCACCTACCTGAAATATCTACTTGCTCCCACATTTCAGGAGACTGACTAATTAGCAAGTTTTTGCCATTTTCCAGACTGAGTTTTTCATCTCTTTTCCTGAAGTAGTTTCACCTTGTACGAAATGTGTACAGTCATAGGAACAGTGAAATATTACCCAAGCTTCCCACATTCAACAGAGCTACCTTAATGAAGAATCAGTTTCCCTTTTCTTTTTCCTGGACATAGAAATATTTCTTTACTTAATAGGAGAAGAAACTTTAGAAAGTAAGACACAGAGATATTATTTTCTCTTCTCCCACGGCCTGATGGGCTATGATACCTCATTGGGGTACAACAACTGGAGTTTAAGTTCTTGCTGTGATCAGGCAGAACAGAAATTCAACAGGCATCCAAAGTAGCCTTCCTCAAAACACCTCATTCCCATGCTTATTCTCCTCTCCCCAGAAAAGAAGTTCTGAGAAACTATTTGGCTTTAAGAATGCTACTGATGGGACACCCTGGGATTAAACATTTATTAGATTTACTTAAATTAGTATATTTTGAAGAAATATTGTTTTAAAACATTGCTGTATATTCTGATAGTGAAAAAGCCTAAGAAATATAAGTGGAATCATGAGCCAGAGGTATTCATATTATCTGAATGTAGGTTTTAAATACATTGAAGATCTCTGTGTAACAATATGAGAAAGCAGTGACCCACCTTGAGCTCAGCAGTGGGGTGCAAGACCAGCTTTACTCAGCACCTGAGGCAAGCAATTATGTTTTAATAACCTTTCATATTTTTTCACTGGTAGAAGAGAGATTACTAAACTGACACACAATTAAACAATTGTTGGGTGTCAAATGTCTCCTTGTTCTAGACCACATTTTATCAGTAGATTGCAAAGGGATATAAAAGGAGTTGGAATATATATTTAATTATATGACTTCATTTTAATCCATTTACAATTTAATTTTGGAAAATGCTGTCGAGTCCTGGATCCTAAAATCTCCAAAGTCAACTTCAGTCCCAGCCACTGTGTCTGCAGCTTGGAGCCTTTTGAAGTAGCTTTGGATTGGACCAAAGCTGACAGATAACTCAAAATTTGGCTGTGAGCAGAGAATTTTTTTCTCCTTGAAACCACTGGTTCCTCCCTTAAGTTGCTGAGGGCAGCGTCACCCCAATCTGTAGATACTTCAAAGGCTTCAAACAGCAGACACCATGGCTAGGGCTGAAACTGAAACAGACAGTTTGAAGGAACCAAAAGACCACAGGGCATCCCAGTGCTTTTCAGTGCATTTTAGAGTACATTAAAATTGCTATATACTGATAAGAAAAGTCTATAAGGCTTTGACCCTTTTCTTTGTGTATGATCTGGATTTTACAAGGAAGAATGTCTGTCTACTTTCAGATCTAAGTGGAGATCCTCCTCAGTAAAACAAATGATAAAATGTTAAGATAAGATTTACAAAGCTAGATATTCAGTTCTAATGTTTATTTGGTTTTGCCAGTTCTATTGGTTTACTAATCAAGTTTCTGATGATGGCAAAGAGCTCATCACTCAAAGGCTGGAATATTTAAATATAAGCACAAGGAACTGAAAAATACTCTGCACATAAAAGAAAAAATATACAACAAAATAATTACTATATTTATGTATTATGTTTCATAACTTCCCCCCACAATCAATTAAAACATTTTAAAATTATTTTCAGTGTCTATTTGTATTTCCCACTGAGATATGAGATGAGGTTGATGACAGCCAAAAATTAAACTAGGGCTTGAAACTATGTGAATTTTAGTTGTCAGGCTTTCTCTTCTAATACCTATAAGCCATGATACCTATACACTTGAGGCTTTATTCCAAAGTAATATTCCTTGCTTACATTTTATAGAGAAGACATGCTGTTTGCTCCTAGCTGTGTGGATTTACCTAAACTTTACTCATATATAGGAAAAGCTGATTTATATGTTAGTGGAGAAGTTGCATGTCTATCATAATATAAACCTTGTCTTAAAAATAATTAGATGGATATAAAAGTATAATAATAAGAACATGAGATTGTTCTGCTTAGGACAGAGAGTCTTATGTTTCAGCTGATTTCCTTAGACACCACAGCATCTTTTCAAAGAGAATAACTTTTGACCTCTATTAAACTAGTCTATAATCACATTCTAAAGCCCTAGGTGAAAATCTCAGCAAGTCATTAGCAATATTATGAATTATTTAGTTCTGTGGTAAGTATTAGTGCAGGTCATTTGAAAATGAGGTTTACTTTTTGCATAGGTATATTTATTAAACCTGATTTTGGCCTTTCTTACCCCTGCAGGACAGGTAAATCATTCACACAGTGGATGCAGGAACATGCTTTATTCAAGTGCTCTCTACAAAATAGTCCCACTATCAAAGGACCTCAAGTTGAAGGCCTTCACCAGTAAGACCTGCCTTCACTTAAAATAAAAGTGTCCAGGATCAAGGCAGAGGAGCTTCTCACTTCAGTCCCTGGGTATTTTATATCCACATTTTTGAGCAATTACTTTCAGTGCCAGGGAGGATGGAGGGTGGGTCTCATACCATCCCTGCAGAGATTCTGGAATGCACTGAACCCTGGGCTTAACAGCATGAGAATCCAGATCTGCCCTCCATGGCAGGGTAGCTCCAGTGTTGCAACAGTGTCCAGCCCAGCATGAACAACCCCCTAGGCTCTGGCCAGTGCTTGACACGTGCTGCACTTTTGTGGCCTGAACATGAGTGACAGAAAGTAAGGCACTGAAACTCACTAAGAAAACCATAGCAGGGGCACTGGTAGCCAGATAGCTCCATGTCTCACAGCAGAAATGCAACTGAGGGAGCACTCAGTCACCCCCGAGCAAATCTACCTGTCCACTGCTGCTCCAGTGGTGGTTCCTGCAAGCAGTGCCAGCTCATTTCATTAGGCATAATGCAGTGTTATCAAAAGGTTTGTGTTTGTTTACCTGGAAATTGTATCATTGTTGTCTTCCAAAGGCCTGATGCAAGGCTCTTGGTGTTCCATCGATGTCAATCACCTCTGTATTAAATCCTTGTTGTGTGCCAGGCACAGGGATTTCTTGCTTACTGATTGAACTCTTTATGTCGTCATGAGTGGGTTACCTCAGATCTGAAAATGATGCACTACACATTATAAAATACACCAGGTTCATTGTATAGGGGGGAGTGTATACAAAGGTGACTTTTCTTGGTTTTATGTGTAGACAGCTGAACAGCTTGTCCTGTGGTCACAGGGCTATGAACAAACAGGAGTGGAGAGACTTTTAGATCACAAAGCTAGAAGAAAAGATTACCTTTTTTAGTTTAATGTGTAAATTAGGGGGCTTACTAAATAAAACCTGCAATATATTCTTAAAATTCTGTTTTTTCTCACACCTTATTTTTTATTGCCAAGGACTAGACACACCATAATGTAAAATCATTCCCTTGCTGAATAACCCTAGCAATGTGAATTACCAAAATATAGGTTTTACTAAGTTGCTTAATTTTAAAATACTGTTCACAATAACAAGTGAGTGGTCATTATTCGGAGTTCATGAGTCAATACAGAACAGACATCTTAATAGATGAAAAGTTAAATTAATTTACTTAAATGTTTTTACACTAATACTCTGGAGTGCTGGAAGTAGCTCAAGGTTGTGGGGAAAAATATTAACTAAATCTATTAGCTTGATCTTCAGTGCATTGAATTATAGTATTATGATACCTTAATACCAAGGAAGTTTAAAATGCTGTTAATTGAAAGTAACAGATCTTTGGGCAGGCATGACAATAGGTCAAGTAGGGTTGGAAGAACAAGAAGAAAGTATATACATTCAGTGTATAAGCTTAGATAAGGAATGGGCAGACATCTTGCAGACATCAGACATCTGCAAATAATAATTTAGGTCTTTTACTGTTTGTTTTTTATATCTTTTGTAGAAAAGTGTCTGTTCTGCATAGAGACCTGAATGTCGAGATTTTGTTATAGTGAAATCATTTTGATTCTTGATATTGAGCAACCTTTTGAAATATCAACTAAATGTGGCTTAGATGATAATGTAAAACTCGACCACTGAAGAGGTTCCCAGATGTAACTGGATGTCAGATGTGCTGGCAAAGACTTTGCACTTGGGAGAAATGCATTGAAAAGTATGACCACAGGCAAAAATTCCACACTATAGAGACTTCTATCTACAAGCTGTATTCTCATTTTTTCTCAGCTTCTGGGTTGGATCAGCATTCATAAAGAAACATTTTGGGGTAAGGAGAGGTCACTTCCCTTTAATCTCAGTTAAAACAGCTACAGGAAATAATTTCTTAATAGGCTGTCATGGCATAGGTACTGGGTATGCTTTGCTGTTTGCTATCAACAGGTCCAAATCACAGTAACTGGTTGGTGTCACAGACAAGGCTGGCCAGAGTGCTGTGATACAGTTTGTGGTGAGATCATCCCACTTATATACCTTCTAAGCTCCATGGACAAACAAAAATAGAGAACAGGATAGTCATCAGTGTCATTTTACAGTTGAAATGGGCAGATTGCCTTCTTTCAGATGTGTTTCTGGTTGTTTATTCACAAAGCCAGAACAAAACACTTGAGATAGCAGAACTAGCCATACACGTGTGCATATAACACTGAAAAGTTTTATCCTAAATTTCCCTCTTAGTTTTTACCTATCTCTAATTCCACTTAGTTTATTTCTTTGTCTTTTTTTTTGTTTTGAATAAATATATGAGGATTATTTTCAAAGAACTGTACTGCAAAAGCATGAAGGTTATCTGTGTTGAGAGTCATGTGGATGAAGTTTCAGTAAGAGACTTGCCAAAGGCCAGCAGGTCTGTCTCAGGCATTAGGAGGAACTGAATTCCTGGCTGGTTTTGTCTGTGACTAAGCTAAAATGCCACATTTTTTGAGTCCAAGTCTCTCTTCCATACTTCACAGATCACATTTATGCCCAGCTGTGAGTTCCTCTGAGCTACAAATAACTAAGGAAAAGAAAGCAGGTGGTGTGAGTCTCTTGGTAAGGACACCAGGCTAAGGTGGCCTGTAGCTGGAGTTAGCAGAGCTGTGTGTCCATCCTTCTAGTGTGGTTGCTCCACCCTTGCTGAGCTGCAGGTAAGAGGAGTTATTGCTATTTTCTCTGGGTTGCCAGTAACCACAACTTTGCTCTGTGTTACTGTGCTAGTACTGAGCAACAGCATTCACTGACCCATCCATTGTGAAGTGGTAATGTAAGAGGAAATTATTCTGATTTCTGTGAAGCTCAGAGGTAGTTTCCTTTGCTCTGATTTAACTGGATTCAGAGACAGTAAATGGTGCTTGAGGTCATTTTTGGGGACAGGCTTGGTTCCATGTTACCAGCTCACCTCAGGACATAACCCTTTTCATTAGTCCTAGTTGCCACTTTTTCCCCTTCCTGATGCAAGAAATAGCTGAATTAGCAGGTGTGGTTCCTGTGTACTAATGTTTCCTGAGGACAAAATAAATATTTTTTTCTCTTCTCATTAGTTCTTACTAAGAATTTCCACAAATAAAGCCATTAAGTAGAAAAGCAGTAATTATGTAAATTACATGGCTGGAGAAAGGGCTTCAATAAGTAGAGATGGTGGTGCAGAATTATACAGTGAAAAGGTACAGAAATAACAATGAGAAGACAACAATACTGCCACTGTGTGGGTGATGAGAGGTGAACTCTTCCACACGTGCCTAAAGAAAAAAAAAAAAATGGATCTTGAGCTGCTTCTTCTCAACAGGTTCTAGAGAAACATCTCTGGGTTTTTGGTGTCTTCACTTTGCACTGCATTACAAATTCGTTCTGTGGCAAATCCTGTAGTGAGCACTGAGGTTAAAATCTAGACATCAGGAACAGACAGAGTAATGAATATTTAACTCAAGTGTTCTGAGTTTTTCTGCTCCCAGCTTGATTTTCTATGAAAGCATATATGTAGTAGAAAAAGACCCATTTACTATCCTACTCAAGGAAAGACTACAGCTTGGGCTGAAGTGTAATTAGTCACCAGAGAAACCACATAGGAAAATGCTAGTATGAACTTTTACTACCATGGGAAGAGGATGGGGGAATATTCATCTATCATTCAATTCCAAGAGACTTGCTAAGACACGAAAGGATTCTAGAAGCCAAGCTGCAATCAACTACACAGAGAATTAATAGGGTGCTCCTTGGTCTGGGGCTGAGATATCTGAAGGTAGTCTATATTCCTTTAGAAAATGGAAGAAATCGATGACTGTTAAAAGAATTAGAACATACATAATGTATGTGTGTTATTTTCTGCACATTATGGACATATCTGTTTTCATTAGGCATTATTTCTGGTGCTGACGTGCACTATGCAGGTATTCACATGATTGTAACTTTAATAAGCACTAAACAAATTAAGTCGTATTTAACAGTTCAGCCTGGGTGGCGTGTTGGTGCATGAAAGAGAACTGACTACCCTTCTGCTAATCTGTGTACAACCAGAAAAAGGGCAAATCTTTTCTCCTCTTGTTCCAGTGCTGCAGGCTGGATGAGAAACATCAGTCCTCTACTGAGGTGTGAGACTGATTTTATCTTCTTCTTTGTTGAGCCTGTAATAATGATGAGATAAAAGCTTTAAGGACAGCAGAACATAATGTGGGGTTTTGTTGAAATTACAATTCCTAACAGAATTAAGGTGAAAGTATAATTAAATTCTCCACTCAAGGACCTTAGTATTTACAACTATCAGATTAAAAGAATATTTTACTGAGTGTTACAAATATAATGGGAGAGCTCTACAAATGGCAGATGACTGCTAGGATTAGTAAATAATGACTTTATTTGAATGTGAATCTTAAATAACAGCATCAAAATGTTTCAGTCTGTTTTAGTTCCCTTATTTGGTCCTGTGGTTCTTTGCCTTCCTGACCAAACTGTCTGCTGGGCCTAATGCATGAGGTGTCTGGCTTTGCGCGGACAGCCATGGTATGAGCTGCATTTGGGGCTGATGTTTTATTTCTAGGCAGATATGCAGATATTTAGATGACTGGAACTTTCTGAGTACTAGAGAGACGAATTCCTCCTTTTCCACCACACTGTACTGCTCAGGGTACTCACCCTCCTGCCTTTTGAGGTCCATTATCATTACTACTAGTAGTGATTGCAGTAGGTCATTTTTGAAGCCTGTCTATAAGGCTATTGTCAGATATGGTCAGAGCACTTCACTGAAATGAATACAGTACTCCTTAGCTCACTGACTCATAGACATGTAGTGGTGGGAGGAAGGTCAAGATGTAGAAGAGAAATCCATTAAACTACTGATTAACCATCAAGTGTATTAGATATTGTCAGGCAACACATCTATCTTGATAAATCTTGTACTGCATTTTTTGCAGTATAATACTATAGGCCTTCTCCTCTCATCAGATCTTGACAAGTAAATTCCCTGAAGTACAGTATTAACAGCAGTCATGGTATTCTGTAAAAGACACAGACTGACAGTTCTTTCAGTTATGCCTCAGTAATTTGCTAGAAGTTAGAAATGAACACTCTGAATACGACTGTCTCCTGCCAGTAGCACATTGCTTAACCCTTATTGTTTGATCTTGTTTTAGCTTCATTGCCTGCCACTATTATTCATTAACCCTTTTCTGGTTTGAAGCAATCCTGGATTTTCTCTTTCACCTAGTTGTATTCACAAGGAATGAAGTTGTAAAGTATGTGTTGTGATAGCCTCGCTGCTTTCTCTCCCATTCACTGAGTTATTCCTAGCAGCACTTGTTTTTGAACGGTACAAAAAAGGGGCATGCTTTTGTAAAATGCAGTGCATAGGAGTTATTCATACTTGAGATGTGCCTCTGAGACATAGGGCTGACTTTAACTGTTCTCTTACCCAATAAAATACAACCTTTAATGCAGATTGCCAACCTCAAACAAAAATCAAATGTTTTATTTGTTTAAATTATTTTTTAAAATTATATCACTTTTTAAACTCCATTCTTATGGATATGGTTTCGTTAGTGTTCATGTCACATCAGATTTTTCCCAAAGCCTGGGTTAAATGGATTTCATTGTTCAGTTGTAGAATTTGGGGGTAGTTATTCTGATTATTGGCTATTAAATTTTAGCACTTCAGAAATTAGAGCTTTGGAGAAACAAGTGTATAATTTACCAGAGGGATTCACCCTGCAGGAGAGCAGGTGCTGTTATTGCCACCTGGCTTTCCTTATTATTTCAATGGGGTTGGAAAATTCCTGTTGTCACTGGGGGGTGTGAAGGAACCTCTCCAGGTATGTCTGCTAGATGGATGTGATGAATAACAGTCATTAGCACACAGCTTTTTATCTATACACCTCAGAACACTTCACAGTAGTTAACTTACATCATGAAGCAACTTACCCTTTAGCACATAGTGGGCTGGTTGCAAATTTGGGACAAAAAAAACAGTCAGAATAATTTTTTACTTTCTAGTCCACACTGTTTCTGTCACCACCCAACATGTCTTAGTTGAATCTTCCCTCAAAACAATGCTGCACATTTTTGTATTCTGTGCTAGCCTATAGGCCACTTTTACTTTGTCTCATGGAGACTAAAGAAATTAGGATAATGTCAGTGGTTAGCAGCAAAAAAATTTCTTGTGTGTTCTTTGATCAGTGAAAAACAGAAGCTTCACCTACTATTTATCTACCAGATTTTGTCAAGTGTAATTGTCTTACATTTGTAGTGATTTCTTCATGAGAAAGAAAAGAGCATGAAATGTAAAAGGGATTTGACACAAATATTTCTGAATCTAATATACATCAGGTTTTGAGCATTACCAAAATCAAAATATGCTTCTGACAAGTGGGGCCCTACAGCTACTGGAAAGAAATCCTTTAATTTCTGCAGCTGCAGGTTATGAGTTATATAATTAATCCAAGCATACAGCAGCAACATGTTGGCTTCATTGTGCTTTGACAGTATAGCATGCCATTAGGTATTTCTTTCTCTAAAAACAAGCATTTCTTCCATCTCTTCTCCCCTCCTTTTCTGTCTTCAGACACTTGGTAAATGTTGAACAACTTCCAAAATATTTTTTTCTTCCCTCTTCTCCCATTAGATCTGTCCCTTGTCATAGCCAGGAGGGAGATTTTGACTTTCTAATAGACAAATTTTTCTCATGACTGAGATTGTACATGTGTGCGTTAGAAATGCCTCAATTGCACTCCCCATCTATCAACAGTTCCCTTGGTTTGTGGCTGCATCACCATTTTAAGAAGAGCTGAAAGTTTTGGAAGTTTAGACATCATATGTCATGGTAATGATATGCTGCAATGGGAATATAATTCATATGGTGTTGCATCCTGCTTTATTATTGGGTTTCATTCCTAATGCTACAGGCATTTGAATATTCCCTCACTGTTAATCAAGACTTCCAGCTAGATGTTGCTATTGGGTTTTGTATTTTTCTGCTAGATTTTTCACTTTGTGCAGAGAGCAACATGGGTTACTGTTGCCCCAATAAGCCAGATTTGCACAGATCATGACAATTTTATTTCATTGCTAAAACATCCACTATGAATGTTGAATCCTAAAGACAATTCTATTTCCTATCACAAGTGATGGGAACTGAAGTGTACTCAGTGTGGGATCTGAGCCCATTCTTCAGTATATGCAGTTCTGTTAAATCCATGGAGAACTGGGGGCGTCCATTTACTCCTAGTGCCAGTTCTTTCTGTGTAGCTTTATTGTCACTTGCATGTCTTGATTTTTCCACTTCTTTCATAACATTTACACCATATGCTGCTATGTCTCTATTTGCAGAATGTAAAAAAGGAAAGGAGGTTTGTCAGCTGTGTCTGTTCACTGTTCTCATTCTATGCAGTTTTTCAATGAGAAATGTGTATTGAAATGGGTACAGTTGTCTTGTCTTCTGGTCAGCAGGTCAGTAGTCTTTTGACCTCCAGATAGGAACAGGACAGGTCTCAAAATGCACCATGGAGCTTGTGTAGGTTTTCATTAGTCATCCTAAAACCTCTAGATTTAATTTAGGTCCATGAAAGAGATTTAGAACAGAATCCTTCTGCTGCTATTAGGCAATTGGCAGAATATGGTGCTGCCCTAGCATGACTCTCCTCCTTGACACCTTCCACAACTGATTAACCAAGTGCCTGCACAATCTTTCAGATGTTTTCAAAGCAGTCTTACAAACAAATTTCACCTTACTGCTTACTTTTCAATTCTGCTAGCATGCAGCTTTTACCATTCTCCATCTAAACAACTTCTTGCAAATTTGTATTTTGTTTGCTTTGATTGCCCTTTACAGGTTTATTACCATTCCTGTGAGGTTGCTCAATAGCTTAAAACTCTATGGCTTGTGGTAGCAGGGACAAGAGATAAGACAATACCTTTAGTTCCTTACCTGGCTGACATTTTTAGGAAGTGGGGAATTCAGCACTTGACAAATACTGCAGGAATCTTCCCAAAATCCCTTCTGAGTTGCCTGGTGGACGAAATGGGATGATCAGGACTATCGTTCTGGTATAGAAGCAGGGCCTCACTATCACAGTTGTAAATCATGTTTGCATGATTTACATGTTGTAAATCATGTTTGGCATAGAGGGGATTGGATAGTCCAAACCTCCTTGAGACCTGTGTAAGTCACCTGCCAAGCTGCCCTTAGTATGAGGTAGGCCTACACAGTCCAACTGCATACTGTCTTGTTCAGAGTGATTAGTTCTCATGGTTTTGCTTGTTTGATGACTGTCTCTCCACATGGCACTCACTTCAGTTTTTCTGTGTTACCTCACCACCGACATCATGGAGCCATTTCATATTTTTGTATGTGACCAAGTGCAGAACTGCAGTATTTTCTCCCCAAGGAGCAGTGAAACAAAGCATCAGGAAAACTCTTTAGGAGCTTTTTAAACAGCTGCTCTTTGCTGGCAGACAAAATATGAAAGAAAGATCTGTGGAAAAATTACAAAATACTCTACAGAAAATTTTCTCTCCAGGAGTCCTTTTTGCTCTCCAGGTACATCCTTTTTTATCAACATAAATTCCAGTTTGCCTCTGTCAGTTCATTCCCCTCAATGACTTCATAGCGCAGTTTGCACTCACTGTAATTACAAAACAAATTGAAACTGTGGTTGGATTCAGACATGCACTAGCATTTCTCTGATTCAGTAGGCCATTAACAGCATGATTCTTTCCTTGTGAGAAAGACAGTAGCATAACAGGACAGTTCTACAGAGTATAACTGAGTTGGTAAAATCTTGGCAATGTAACAGGTCCTGTTAATTATAATGGTGGCAGGAGCTGAATGTGATGTTTTCTAGGACTGTGGGAAAATAACAACACTTCCACAGAGATCCTTTTCCCATTCAGAGCCTGCTGTTTGTCATGTCTCTTGTGTAATCATGGCATTTTAACGATATCCATGCTCCTCCAAGAGAATAAAATTAATGGGACACATATATTACCCTGAGTATCTTGCAGTAGTATTAGGCAAGATGATTCAATTATAACAGTTTCAAAAATCAAATATAGTAGCTTAATTAGCAAATATAATAAGCAAGCTGAGCTTTATTCATGTATTTAATTTAAAAATAAAAGCTTAATTAGAGCAATGGGAGAAATGGGAGATCTCTTGTCTCTGTTAAGAAGAGTTTCAAAGTTTGTCTGAGAAAACTTTAATGAAAGGGAGAAACAAAAGAAATAAACTCATTATATTCCCTTGCTCTTTCTTATTTCTCAACTGCTGCATTGAGTAAAGGGTAGCATACTAATTTAAATACACTTTTATTGACTCAGAGAAGCAACATCCAACTATTTGACAGTGAGCTAAACAGCTCTTTTTCTCCATTGTCCCTTAGTTCCATCTCAGACAAATCCTTCAGTTTAATGAAGGGTTTACTTTCAGTAGAGGTGTATTATATTGACCTCCCTTTTCTCCTTATTTTACCACCACCTTCCCCTGCTTTTTTATTTTTAGAAAGAGGGAGAAAAAGTACTGATGGGACACAGAGCAGAATATGTTGCTATTAGAGCAGGACAGTACAGTTAGAATTAAATAAACAGATATTATATAGAAAATTTCTGCTATGCCATCTGTGACTGTCAGAGAGTACCATCCTGGAACAGTGGCTCTCAGGCTGCAGGGTAGAAGGCAGGTGATGAAATCTATTACTGCCCACTGTTAGATGATGTCTGACTGATACAGTGTTTTTAAGCAAGTCTCAAGACTGTATGTTTGTAAGAAGATAAAGGGAAGGGTACATGGTCTTCAAATGTGTAATCTACTGCTGTAGAGACAGAGGGAATAGTTTGTACTCTGTGTACAAACAAGTACAAGAAGTAGTGCATTTAACTTATAGCAAAGAATATCCATCCTACATATCAAGGAAAATATTCATTCCAAAGACAGAGAAGTGGTTGATATGTCTGGCAGGTCTGTGAAGTATATATCACAGAATGTCGTTATAAATACATGAGACAAAGGTCTGTCAGAAATGTCAAAATTGTAATTGTTCCATATGACAAAGGTGGAAAAACTGGAAGACAGCTTTCAGTCCACTTATGCTTCTATCATTTTGACTACAGTCAGCAGAGACCAGTTATACAGGACTTCATCAATTATTGATGGTTTGAAATGTAGAAATACAGAGAGAGCCACTAGGCTTCATTTGGGTGGAAGTTTCTAAATGTGGACTGAAAAATAGCTGAGAAAGCCGAGTGACAGCATACATCTTAGTCACATTGTACCTTGAGAATTTTTCTGAAATAGAACTATAACATTTTAGATATAAATACTAAAGAATCAGATTTTTGTTATTAAATATATGTTGTAATACAAGTACTATAAAATCTTGGAAAATTTATACAAGTAATGCTGCTTTTCTTTGATTTTTAAAGTACTTTGATTTTTTTTTAATATTCCATATGCTTTCTCTAGTAGTTTTACATATTATGAAGTATTTTTATAGTACTCTTAGCTGTATTTTACTTTGCGTAATGTTTTTGCAAAGACGACTTAAAAGCAAAAAGCTCTGGCTTCTATTTCTTTTCTTAAGTGATGACTTAAGGAACTGATTTTAAAAAATTGGAGAGTAATTGATACACATACGTCACTTGCTATTAAAAAATGTCAGTAAAGTCAAATTCTGGGCAACATATATGTTTCTGGTAATTCCCTCAATTATGAACAGTCTTTCTGATTTTTTTATTGTACTTTTGTCAGTTGAATTTAAGTGAAACATATTGAGTTTTATGCATTACTATTTGCTACTTTTTGCCTTGATGACCAATGTGTATCTAGGTTTCTCTGTAAAACTTGAAAAACACAATGAACAGACTAGATAATGTTCTTTGTAAAAGACTAAACAGCTTTATGAATACTGTTTTGATTTTCTGCTTAAAAACATTGAAGATTTAATCAAACTGGTTTTTTACCAAATTTATTTTTTACTCAGTTGAAACTCCCAGCGAAATGGAAATTTATAAGGTATGATCTCTCTGGGAAAGATGGAGAGGGCTCTTTGCCCTCCATTTGCTTTGTAACACAAGCACTTGCTGTGCCACCAGCAGCTCCTTGCTCTTGGCTGCAGCTCAGAGCTATACCTCTGTCTGTTCCTCTAAAACATGCTGATGACCTGTCCCATACACATTGTGCAGCAATTCTGCAAAACATGGCATGTATTCCTAGTCCTGACTCCCCATATCATCTATAAGACAGGCTGTATTCACTTCTCTTGCATTGAAATAAGTGCCAAGCTCAGCAAAAACACAGAACCAAAACTCTCTCATTCCTTACTTCCAAATGAAAATATGAATTCATTCAAACACTCTTGTTAAGCCCAAGAGTTTTTGTTAAGATTTGAACACTTCCTGCCTTAGAAGGCTATGCTTTATACGAAAGGCTGAGAATGAGACATGAAGATTCCTCGAAATACCTGTAATAGTATGGAAAATTGATTAGGCATTTTCTGTTGTCCAAAGATAAGTAATAATTCTTGTGTAGTATGGTACAAAATTATGGTTGAATTACCTTATAGGTTTGCAGCACCCAAGGCATAAGTCAAGAACTGCATCTTGAAATCTGATTACAACCTGCCCTGGGTATCCATTCTAGCCTATCTTGACTCAGATTTATTTTGGTTTTGCTTTATAGTCAAAGTTCCAACTTTAAATATTATTATCTGTCTTTCCCTCAGCCACTCTTTCTGTCCTTCTTATGGTATCAAACCTAGGAAATTACAAGGTAAAGGTACTTATCAGATGTTTTAAAAGAAATATTATGCTTATTTTTTCATGGAATGAAGGCATTACATACAATCTGAACATGTGATCAGCACTGTACCCCACACAAATGTCACCATAGAGCCATCTGGTGCATTTTTCTTGCAACTCCACTGAAAATGTACTGATACTGCACAAAATCAGGAAACCATTAGAAGAAAGATTAATTCTTCACAGCAGTGAATAGCATAGAAAACAACTACTTCATATTGTGGTTAGATGATGAAAGAGAAAAGGTCAAAATTATTTACTGGCTTTTACATTTTAAGGAACAATATCAAGAATCCCTGCTCCAAAAAAGTCTGACCTATGGTTCTTCTCATGCATTTCTCAGTTTTTGCAACTATTGCTACTCTTAAGGCTTTGGAAGCTAATTCAGCTAGTACCACACATTAGTGAGACATGACACAGGAATTGTATCATTCAGGCATGGGTTGTTTTGTTTGTTTGTTTGTTTTTAAAGAGAGTACCTTGTGATTAGTGGAGTGCTCATGTTTTGGGAAGGCAGGAGAAGACAATATGAGCAAAGAGATTAATACAAAGTACTGGCATCAGTGTCAGCAATTCTTACAGCCTATTTGTTTCTTTTCTAGATTGTGGTTTGTTGTAAATTAGGTCATTGCCTTGAAGAAAAGAGCAGTGTGCAGAAACAAAACTACAAGTGTCATTGATACACTGGAAACATCTAAATCATACAAGTAATTGTGATGATCCACACAGTCATTGCAGAGCCAGTGTCACTTGTACTATTTCCCTAAATTCAGTGCAAATGAAATCAGAAAAACCTGGCAAAAAATATACTCTAGAGAAGAGAGTGTCAGGGAAAAGCAGAAAGAAAGATTTTTGTGTCAGTAACAATCTTTTTTGTTTATGGCTCTGGTTTCAGTGTAAAATTATGGAGAGAGTATGTTTCTTCTGGTATATCAGATACCAGCTCTGGACAGTTTTATTACTGTAACAAAAGAAGGGATGTTTCTCTTTAGTCTAATTGGAGTCAGCTGCTGCTGTGCTCAGCTTTAGGAAGTTTGTGCCATACTTTATGAATCTCTTTTGCCATCTACTGAAGATACTAGAGAAGATCAGTTGCTCCCCATTTATTTTTGGACAGGTTGTGTTAGGCAAATTCACTGACAGTGTGTGTTATGAAAAAAATAGGGTAGAAGGATTGGCAGAGTATACCAAAATAGTGCAGCCATCCCTCTGGGAGGGGAGGACAGGTTGACAATTCAGGTCATTTATGATATGGGCCATGTATGTGGGGTGTAATATCCCCTGTGTTAATGCCTTCTTACTGGCTAAGTAACATGTATGACATGTATGGCAGCTGTGGAACAATGTTCCTCATATCTAGTTCTTCTGGCTTTCAGAAAACAAAAATACAGCTGAGTAGATGAAATTCACAGATGAAGCATAGTTAGAAGACCTGCCCAACTTCATACAGGCATAAATTTTTCAAAGACCTTACCCATTCTTCACAAAGGGCAGGAAGACCACAGCAATATCAATAAATCTTTATCTTAAGCATTGGAAATTCTGATGAAGAAATAATTTTGATCACTGCCATGCTGGACTAGATTTTAGTTGTTAACCTCCAGATAAAAGACTAGTTGATCTTGAGGAACACTCAAATATAGGGAGTATTCATATACACTACAGGATGGACTTTTCATTGTTTTTTTTTCCCTTCTTTTAAATGAGCTGCTTGAAAGCTAAGAGAATGATGACATTTCTTGTTGTTATTGTCTTTGTGCAAGCAGAAATGCAAACTAGAGGGAATTAATACCTCTGGAAGAAGAAGCACAAGTGCAGAAGGAAAGTTTAAGAAATGAAATCCTGATGCTGAGCAACCAAGAAGCAGAAAAAATATCCCACACCTTGTTTAAACAGAGACCTTAAGTATTGAATTTGATTCTTACTTGCTTATCCTTATCCAAATTGATTTTAGGATAGGTTTGGTTCTTTTTTTTTTTCTTCTTTTTCTTTTTGAGTTAGGATTAGGTGACTTTCTCAATTTGTGACAGAAAGTCATCAGATGAATTCCACATTGTATCTCTTATTCATATCACTCATCTTTGGAAATGGATTTTAATAAACAAGATTCTTCTCTAGATGAATTGTTAATGAAGCAGATGAAGTACTAAAATATATGCTTTCAGCTGGGAAATGAAAAACCATGTTCTGTGCCACAATATTACTAAGGGACAAAGCACCGTCTTCTTCAGTTGAAAAAACCCCACCAAATACGGTAGTGAGAAGCACTGTCTAAATGGGCATTACAGTTAATTTATCATGACCTTTCCTTACAATATCAGAGAAATGACAAAATTTTTCACATTATAATTCTTCATCTCAGTGAAGATTCACGTTGCTAGAAAATATTTCTCAAATCATTAATTTCAGTGATTTCAACAGATTTTTGTCAAAAAACATCTTGCATAGTAAAGACCTGATAGAAAAACATGGGAAGGAGGAGAATTTATAGAAGATACGTACTGCTTCATATTTTTACATTATTGAAGGGGTTATAAGTGTAGAATTAGATAAAAGCTTCATTTTTATTGCAGATTTATCATCCAAATAAATGGATGTATTCTGCAGCCTGAAGAAAGCCCTCTATTGTTCTCCAACTAAAATAGAAAAATATCTGAAGTAAAAACTTCCAACAGATATGGGGGAAAAAATGCAACAGATAAGGAGCATTCTCTAACAGCAGTGATTATGTGTGACTACAAAAACATTCACACACAAAAATGCAACTTTTGGGTCTTCCCTATTCATCAGATGACACTGTCAACTTTTTGACAAATCCAATATCTTTCAATCTATTGTGATTTACTTAATGGGATCTATTAGTAAAACAATACCTTTAGGTAGGATCTGGAAAAGACTCAGTGAAGAATACATTTTAACAAAGTCTGAAGTTATGTAAAGTTTGTAAAACCAGGAATGAGATTCAAGTCACACATTCTGTTGCAATAATTTTCTACACATATTGCAAAAAGGACTGATGCAACAGGTCTCATTATGGCAAGACCTAGGAAGTGGATTTTGTGTCATCTAGTTATTAAGCGCTTGCATTCAGCTTGAGGTGTTTATTCCTGCGAAAAGTTGTATGAACTAGTGCGGCAGGAGATCAATG